>MU227990.1:1374910-1416222 GCA_018584345.1 Thuja plicata | reverse complement strand
GTTGTGTTGAAGATAATACATTGTGCAGGTTTTGGAGTGCTAGGGTTTTTTACTGAAAGGTTTTCCCCAGGGTAAATCATTGTGTCATTCTCTATTTTTTGTATGCATGGTATGTGGCTGCAATATCTTTGTTAAATTAGTTAACAAATCTGAAATTATAAGGATTTAAAAGAATTTGCACAATACTTTCCTATAGACATTAGTGTAGGAAGTTGTTTTTGCACCTGAGTTTCCTTACAACCACCTCCCTTTTCTTAACAACCTTAGGCACAAGTTGTTAATATCCATGCCTTTTTATCTTCTACATTCCTTTGAAATGACTATGGCTTCCATGAATGAATCGATTTCTCTTGGTAAGAAACCTGTTTACCTCAATCAGAGGTTTATTTTCAGAATTTACCATTTCCACCGCACCCTTTTCCCTCCTACCATCATGGAAATTAACCAAGCTTCATAGAAAAATATGTCACCGTGGTCTCCCTCAACAAGGGAATTCCCTCACCCTCTAGTTCTATAGGAGGCTCTACCCCTGCTACCAGCCATAAGTCCTCTGAAACCCACCCTACCCCAGCTCACAGGCGGGCTCAAAACATGATCACCTAATCCATGAGGATTCTTCTCAGCCTTCCAAAAAATGCAAGAGACTTTTCATTAACCTGGAGTTCCCTCAGAATATTGACCCCCAGCCCACCAATACCACTTGATACTCTCGGCTGTCCAAGGAGAAGGGGAAACATGCTATGAAGGAGTTATTTGATAAAGTGGATGTCTCAGTGGAATCTCCTAGTAGAGATGAAAACCAGAATAATACTGATCATGAGGTGGAAAAGGACACTAACCAAGACACTATGGCTAAAGAGGGCAAGGAAGATATTGGCCCTGTCACTATGGTGGAAAACCCTAAAGGCCCTAGGGGTACTGGCCTGTTTGGGAAATCAAGTTCCAGATTGTAAATTTGGAGAATACGGTGGCTAAACTGAACAAGGATCTGGACAATATAAATAGGATGATGGGAGATGTCAGCAAATTTTCCCTCAATTTCATGCATTCCTTTTCTACAATGCTTTGTTTTCTAAATGAGAAGGCATCTTCTGAGAAGGATTCAGTCGAAGGAAACTAGGAACTCTTCAAGTTTCTAAAGGAGGAGTGGGCAGACTTGATGTTGTCAAAGTGCTTATGGGATAGCAAAGGATCCATCTGATGGTGAAGGGTGGTAAGGGGTTTTTTTACACTGTGGCCCCCAAGCCCTATAGTTGGTCTAGTTTCTTTAATTTTATTTTTAAGATTAAGACCTTAATTATGTTTAATGGCCCTGCGTGGCATGGTTTAAATTTTTGGCTGATAAAATTTGATACTTTTCGTATATGGGGTTTTGATACTTTGCGCTACTAGTTTAGCTTCTATGTTTTGGTTTTTGATAGAGGTAGATGATGTTTTCCTTGCTGCTACTTATATCAAAAACAAAATGATTAAAGATATATTAAATCTCTATTGTGGCTATAGATATGACATGCATCTCTTCATCAACATTGACAGGAATGAAACTCTTTGATAAAGCCGCTCCAAGTTTATACAAGAATTTTTTTATGGTGATTATAATATTGATATCCACAAAGGAAAACTCAATCACTCCACACTGTGGCATAAATAATTGGTAAATGAAAGTGTGGATCATGTCATTCAAATCATATTTTTTGATTCCATAATATTCAACTGCAATTATTCATCCAAACACATAGATAACATCCAAGAAATATTTACTAGGCGAAGACATATTTACTATTGTTCTCCATGCTCTTGTGTTGGGATCAAATCTTTGACATATATCAAAGAAACAACTAATGACATAAAACATTCCTTCAATAAAAAAACACCATGGTGACTATATCTCTGTGCATCTAAGCAAGAAGCTCCAACTTATCTTCGTCTACATTATAAACTGCTACTTCACAAACTCCACTACTTCCTGCAATACAAATATGTCCATCAAGTGACACATACCATGCAAATTATGTAGGGATAGGAAATTCAGCACTATACTTCCATATATCAGATAATAAATCATATATCAAAAACCTTTGAATATAATTATGTCTGGCTGCCTCCACAACAATCTTCTGATTCACATTTATACTCTTCAAACATTTTGAGAATTCTAGAATTGTAACGCGCCTTTTACATGATTGATCAATAGGATCGTATATAAATATTCTAGCATTGTATTCATCATAGAGGAGAAAACATATATATTTCTTAATCAACCCAAACTTAATTCTATCTTGATAAAAACTGAAATGTTCCATCATTTCTTTGGCAGGTTTTAACATCTGCTTAACCTTTGATTGAGATGTGTATGACATTCCTAATAAGATGTCTTGGAATATTTGTTCAAACATGAATACTGTACTTGTCCAAATTTATTCAAACATGAATATTTTACTTGTAACAACATTCTAATTGATGGATACATATATCACTGTCATTTCAACACACCAAAATAACACTGTTTGCTTAATACCCTGCATAGAACATCACTTCAAATTCACATTAGGCACATGGATATTGCACTTGTTCAATTCTTATGGATATATGCATACATAGATATCAGTTATTTATATGCACAATGTATTTTACTTATTTTGCAGAAATAGATGTCACTGTAGACTGATTCCTTCTCATTCAAGGATAACAGTGCCCAAACAACATTGATTTGTTTAATGCCAACAGTTTATGAAATCATGCATATACTTTTCTCATCTTAACACAATGTAATTGGTCATTTTCTGTAAATTCACATTTTATGAAAGCATATAAATACTCTGTTTACTCCAATTCTTACACATTGTTTCCTTTAGTAGCTCATATGAAGATTTTCAATCATTGTTATTTATCTTCCCTCTTTGAAAATAATGTTTTTATGTAAACATAAACAACAAAATTTGGATGTACTATAGACTGTTGATAACATGATTGATAGTAAGCTTGCATTTCCCATAATTGAATCCAATTCAAGTATCTTTTCTACATTTACATACTTACTATAACAACATCATTTAGTTGATCCTTCTTGAATAATGATAGTAAACATTTTTTACCTCCCTTTATGCATAAATTTTATCAGGAACCCTTCATTTCCCATGTGTCTCCTACAACATTATTGTACCACCCTTCATGAATTGTACCCTCTTGTTCTGCATCTGTGCATAGTATTAGATCATAACCTTGTAATGCACACACATCACAAATCATCCTGTTAGGTCAGCAAACAAAATGAGCCAATTAATGTTTGTGTGTGAGTGCCATATGACATGACACTCATGCATGAATGTTGGTTTTTTTGTTTGTTTTTGTTACCCTAACATGCTGATGTCATTTTGAAAAAGGTTTCTTAGATTCAAGACCTAAGTCCCTTTGATTCAGATTCTTTTGGTTCTATGAACAACAATACTTTGAAAAATGCAAATTAATAACCATATGCAATAAAAGGTTTCATAAATATATGTCCCCTTGATATTCTTTATTCAGTTGATGTTGAGGTATATCTTGTTGTTGTATTGATGTTATTGGTAAATGTTCAGCTTTGAACATTTGATTGATGTATGTTTTTTTCGTTCATGTATTTCTTAGATACAATTGGATGTAACATCTCTTTCTTTCCATGATGCAGGAGAGGACCCTAGACCTAATATGCAGAGCTGACTCAAGGATGGGACAAAAGAACTTATGAAGACTGGACAAAGGAAGACAACCAACACCAAATGCAGACACTCTACCATACAAGGAAATGCATGTACCCCTACTCATGCTTCAGTCATGATTTCTTTTCTATAATTACCTCTCAGTTTTGAATCCAAAAGATGTAATATGAGAAAATTATTTGCATACTACATTCAGTTTAAATGCACAATGTAATGATCAATTTATGAAATTTTGAATTTTGAACATGATCAATACTTAGAATACAATTTTTTGATAGTATGAATGCAACAAAAAGATTTTCATTATCCTTCTTATGAATAAAAAATGTGGAAGAGGTGTACATTTATGCATTTTTTTGTGTGTATGATTGTTAGATTGCAAATGTGTAAATTTAGGGTAACAAATCTGGTGACCTCTACTAGATGTCTGCCTGCTAGACATGAACTTAGACCTTATCCTGAGGGAAAATGGAGGAACAAATTCAAAAACCAAACACAGGCATATTAAAAAAATACAACCTAGACCTAGGACTCATGCAACCTAGCTAGGACCTTGTTCCAAGAAGGCACTTTTAAAATTTTAAAAAATAAAACTAAAGACCCCTAGTGCTTGGCAACACTTATTGAAAATAAACTAAGATGAAAGTACTAACCCTAAAATAGAGCTTGAGGAAGATCCCATTGACTGGGATAGGCAATATTTCCCCATCTATAGTAGATAACTGAAAAGCATTGTTCTCTTTACCTTTAGCAATGACAAATGGGCCAGACCAAAAATTGTCAAATTTATCATGCTACCCTGATCTGCTCTTTAATACATCCCATTTCAGAAGTAGGTCACCTTCCTTGAACTCTTTAGGAGTTTCCTTTTTATCAAAATCTCTCTTAGTTTTATTCTTCCTTAGCTCACTATTCCTTAAAGTTCTACTCCTTTTCTCATCTAGCTGCAATAATTCAACATACGTCAACCTAAGAGGATCCTCTTCTTCAAACAACAACATATGATCAATCAATTGGATGGCTGGAAACTCAGTAGAAATAGGTAACCTTGCTTCTTTACCATAAACCAATAAATAAGGTGAACTTCTAGTGATCTTCTTTGGTGTAATTCTATCCAACCATAGAGCTGCCTTTAGTTTAGTATGTCAATCCCTCTTGTTTTTCTGAAGAATCATTTTGATAATCCTTATTAGGTTATTGTTAGTAGACTCAAGAAGACCATTACCCCAAGGGTAATAGTTAGATGATGTGTTCAAAGATATCCCATTTTAACAGTCCATTATGTTATTCTAGAACCAACAAAATCCAATGCATTATCTGAAATAATTGAGTGAGGTACTCCAAACCTGTTTATAATGTCTTCATAAAAGCTGAGAATAACAGATCTGATTGGTTCCTTTAATGCAATGGCTTTAGTACATCTTGTAAATTAGTTCATGGTATTTAAGATCCATTTGTGACCTACACTAGAATTGGGGTTAATTGGACCTATGAAATCCACTCCCCATTTGATAAATGGTTGTTCAACAATGATAGGCTTTAGTGGCAATGCTCCTAGCCTCTGTTTTCCTTCAAATAATGAACATTTTTGACATTTTCTTTCCCAATAATGGGTATATTTGAATGGATCAGGCCAATAATAGCCTCCCCTTAATATTTTCCATCCTTTAGTTTTAGGATTGAAGTGCCCTCCACATGCTCCATCATGGAATTCAGATAAAATTCTATGTTGATCTAAAGTATCAATGCATTTCAACAACATTCTAGAATAGTCTTTTCTATAGAGCATAACATTTATCAAAACATAAGGGACATATTGCAATATGAAATACCTCCTTTTGGCTTTGCCAAGATTAATTGGGCATTGTCTAGTTTGCATAAATCTTCTCATATCAGTCAACCAACTTGCTAGTTGATCATTAAGGACAAAAGTATCTTGAAACATCACAACCTCATTACTATCTCTAGCCCCTTGTTCTTCTTTCTCTGCCATCTTTGCACACAAAACCTTGCCTCTAACCAGCTTGGTTACATGGATATGTACATAAAATTCCATAACTTTTGTGATCCAACCTTCCCTCTTTTCATTTACATCCTTATTTAAAAGAAAATCTTTGATGCTAGGGTGTGCAACCATAAGGTGAATTTTATTCCTAGAAATAAGATGTTTGATTTTATTTAAGGACTTGATAAAAAAAAGTACATGCTTTTCTACAAAATTGTACCTTTCTTCGTAATCATCCATTCCTTTGCTAAAAAATCTATAGGCTACTCCAATTTGTCATCATTTTTCTGCACCAACATAGCTGAAATAGTATCATAGCCTCCGAAAGCATACAAAATAAATTTTTTAGTAAAATCAGGATTAGCTAAGGTAGGAGTTGATGACAAGGCTTTTTTAATATTATCAAAACTTGACTTTCCTTCCTTTGTCCAGCTGAAAGGTACATTCTTCTTCAGCATTGCAGTTAAGGGTTTTAGCAATTCAACAATATCTGGAAGAAAGCGCCTAACAAAGTTAATTCTACCAATAAAAGTTTGCAACCATTTCTTGTGCTTTGGTAATGATAGATTTAGAATTGCATGGATTCTTTCAGGGTCTATTGATGTACCATCTTTTGAGACTTGGTAGCCTAAGATCTAACCTTCATGAACTACAAAAATAGACTTTTTGGCATTGAGAGATATTCAAAAATATTTGCATCTTTGAAGTACTTGCCTCAAATGGCCTATATGTTGATCTACAACTTTGCTGTAAATGGTAACATCATCCAAATAAACAAGAAAAAACTTATACATTAGATTTTTAAAATCCATATCCATATCCTTTTTGAATGTGGCTCCAGCATTTTTTAAACCAAATGGCATTCTCCTGTATGTCATTGTTCCCCATTTAGTAGTAAAATCAGTTTTAAATTGATCCTCATCCCTCACTAGCACTTGGTTATAGCCAGAATAACCATCAAGAAGAGAAAATCTCTCAGAATCAGAGACATATTGTAAAAAAATTTCCATGGATCGAAGAGGGTGTCTATCTCTTAGGGATGCCCTATTGAGGCCTCTAAAGTCTACACATAATCTAATCTCTCCAATTTTCTTCCTCACAGGGACTAGATTTGAAACCCAAGATGTATGCTTGATCACAAAGATGATACCACTGTCTAGCAATTTATTGAGCTCTTTGAGCATCAAGGTCTCTGTCTTGGGGTTAATTGGCATTTTCCTTTGCCTAATTTTCCTTTAATTGGGTTCTAATTCAATGGTGTGTTGGGTTAATTGAGGGTCAAACCCTTTCAAATCAGCATAATCCCATGCAAATACATCATTGATCTCTTTAAATAAAGCAATAAGTAGTTCCTTCCCTTGAGGGGAGTTGACTTTACCATCCTTTAAATACTTGTCTCTAAAAATTTCTAGCTCCTCATAGTGATCCTCTTTGACTAACATCCTGGTTTATTCCTTTTAAACTAATCATCAGTGTTAAAGAGGGACTCCAAGCTGACTAGTCCATTAGGCAGCTTATTGGACTTCAATTGTATGATCTAGTCCTCAAATTGATGTTCTATCTTGTTGTCGGGCTAGAAGCTACAAATCCATCTGTGTCTATCATAAAGCTTAAGATCTGCTCATCAGTATTGAAAACTTGCCAATTAAGGTCATTATCTAGGATAGATGGCCTAACAACAATTTGAATATAGGATTGGTCATAATTTAAACTTTTATTTTCAGAAATGTTAATTTGAGCACCAATGGCAGCTAACCTATCAACATGTTGGTTTTTACTTGTTGCTACAGAAATTAGATTGAATACATAAAAATCAGCTAGAATATATATTACTCTAGATTAATATAACTTCAAGAAATCATTTTTTACATAATTCAATCCTCTCACCTGATTGACCACTAATTCACTATCTCCAAATTCTCTTAAAGACTTAATATTTCTCTTTCTTCCCCACTCCAATCCCTGAATCAAACTCTCATATTCAGCCACATTGTTAGTACAAGGAAATAACAATCTAAATGAAACATAATATTTGTCACCATCTGGAGACACAAGCATAACCCCTGCACCAGCTCCACCCTTGTTCTTAGATCCATCAAAATAAAGATCCCAAAGTTGATTAGGTTGTTCTAAATTAGGAGTTTGGGATTTTACCAAATTAGGAATAACTGAATCAGATTCTGCAATCATATAACTACCAAATCCAGCATCATGAAAAACATTATCTTAGGTGTTAAAATAATTACCCATTGTGCATTCATCTAATAAAATGTCAGTGATACCTTCAATCTAAGTATCAAAGGCCAGATAGTCTTTGAGATCATCAACATCTATGATCACACAACTAGCATTAATGGAACTTTGAATGTATGACTCAATGTGATCCCTAGTCAACAATTCTGATTTTATGGTAACTTTTGCACCATATCTTGTTCTAAATAGCATATGAGACCAATTGGATGAGAAATATCCTCCTATGTTTGTAGTAAAGTCTCCAGATCAACACATGGAAAAATAGGGAGTCAGATCTATAACATAGATGTCTTGGAAAATAGAGAAAGTGGGACAAGCATGCAGAGTTAAACTTGCATTTTTAACAACACCTAGAGTGTGAACTGATGAACCATCTAACTGAATTAATCCTTTATCAAGAGGTTCATACTTCAAATCAAGCAGATCTGCAATCTTTTTAGGCATTACTGTGCTGGATGCACCACTATCAACCATACAATTATGCACTAATTTATCCCCCATTATCAAGGAGACATAAAATAGAGGTGGCTTAATGTTTGAAAATTTCTTATCATTCTTTATTACAGCCCCCTGGACATCTACAACCCCTAAATTAGCCAAAATAGTCCTTGAAGGTTTCTTTAAGGCTTTCTATGAACCTGATGTCTCTTTAGACAACTCTTCCTTAAACAAATCAGCTTGCCCTAGAATGGCTAATAAATCCCACATAGAAATAGAAACATTCATCTTCTTCATATTATCAACAATATTATAGGAAACAACAAATTGTACCTTTTGAGGTGATTTACCAATGGTTTGATCCATCTTCTTCTGATGTTGTTGCTCTTTGTTCGCAAGAGTGGGGTGATATTTTAGAATGGAAATAGGAGGAATGCGTGGTAATTGATTTGTGGCAAAAATCTTAACAGTTGACTGCTCTGAATCTAGAGCTCTCTTCTTTGCTCTTGTATTTGTTGATACAGGTGAATCATTACTCACTCCACATAACTCTTCCTCTTGCCAATTCAGAAATGTTGTGTCTATTGTAGTTAGATCTGGCTTTTGTTGAGTCTCTTCAATGGATGTTTTAGGTTGTGAACCCATCACTCTTTCAACCATTAGCGCTTGATTGAGCACTCCATTAGTGCACTTAGACTTATTGTGGGGTTTCCCACAAGGATAGCACCATTCATAATCAGCAACAAGGTTATTTTGGTTAGGACTGTAACAATTTTAAGAGGTGCAGGATTATAAGGTCTATAAGGCCTTTGGTTCCAATTCTGCCTATTGGCATTGTTATTTCCTTGGTATTGTTGTTTGTTGCCTTGGTAAATGGGATGATTAGGCTGCTGGGATGAAGAACTAGCAAACTATTTTTGCGTATGGGCTATTGGATTTCCTTAAGATTTCTTCCTTTTAAGGTTTACCAACTCATTTCCAAAGGTTTGTAATAAGCTCTCAATCTTTTGTTGGCTATCTTTTATGCTTTGCAACTAATTAGAAGGGGAAGCATGCATCATCTCTTCATTTTTTTAAGATGGTAATGGAGCCAGAGGTGGTGTAATAAATGACATATTAGACTGGATGCTAGGAAAGAAAGGCATGGGTGGCCTAGGAGCTATCTTACCTACCTGAATAAGGCTATTCTCTACCCTAATTTCAATATCAAAATATTGAGGTAAAGAAGTTCCCCCCATAGATTGGATCATAACTGAAATATCACTATTCAGGCTTTTAAGGAAGTATAAAAAAGAATATTTAGCATAAGGTCTTAGCGTGGCAAGAATCCTATTCCAAGTATTTTGAAATTAAAGATTGAAATCAATAATCTCTTCTTGTGGAGCCCTTTTAATAGTAGTTAGTTGTTCCACCAAAGAAAGATTATCAAATTTATCTTCAAAAAGTTTAGAAAACTCCTCACCTAGTGCATCCCATGTAGCAATTGATCCAACTCAGAGAGTTTGGAACAATTCCAATTATTTTCCCTTAAATGATGCAGCCAATAGCCTCAAAGCTACATCCTCCTCCGTGATATGATGAATATTACAAAGACAAGAAACATCTCTGATGTGCTTAATGGTTGTTGTTTGTCCTTCTCCCATGAAATATGCCAACCGTTTCAAGGCTTCCAATGGTATGTTGCTATGATTTGCAATCCTCAAAGGTCTCCCTTCATCAAATGGCACAAAAGGAATTCTTCTAGCCATTTTTGGTGTTGCTGCAGCAAAATTTGAAGATGCTAGTTGTCCTTCTTCTGTTGGTTGTTCAAGAACAACTTGGGATTGAAGTGTTGGAGGACTTTCTGAAGATTCTTTATCTGAATCTAGTAAATCAGTGTAGTAAGTGGGAGGAGCTGAATTTATTTTGGATGTTATTTTCCTTTGTCTTCCTAGCTTCCTACCCCTTGCTACAGGCTGGAAGGAGAGCTCTTTTGGACCTTTAGGCTCTCTCTGCAAATTTATTCCTCTCCTAGTATGTGATAACTGCAAATAATCAAACCCTTGTTTGGATTATGTTCATGTATCACAAGGAGTCCCATCGGGCATGCAAAAAAATGTTAAGGAAAAAAAATATCATCCTAACTCAGTCATTACGGCATACTAATATTTCATGGTAAAAATCGAAACCTTCTTGAGTTGTGGGTGGACTCTGAATAAGAAGGAATCTCTGAATTCCAGGCCGGTTCCAATTGGATTTGGGGTATGAATAATTTACTTATTTCTTCTGATTTTAGGAAGGAAACGGATAAATTTTAACTAAAACTAAATGAATGAAAACTTAAAAAAGGTGATACACCAAATAGGATTCAGATTTCTCAAAGGTTCAAATTGATGTCCACTTGACATACCCTAATGATTTCTGCAAAATCATAAACTGTCCAATACATAGGCTAACTTGAAAATCACTACTAGGGATCTCACCACAAATAATTATAATCCTATCAATAGACATGCAGATTCTGCAAAAGGTTATATTCTACAACCTAGGATAGAAGTGAAGACAATTCACTAATCTATGTTATAGATACACTACACTTCAATGCAGAAAATTGAATAAGATTGATAACAAAGACCATAACAAGGTGTATGACTGATGGGCCAACTTTATTCTTATTAAAAACTATGGGTAGTTACATGAAAGAGTTTCAAAATAATGGCAAGGAATACATGCATCCTCTTGCACAAAATTGATACTCAACTTGAACCAAAATGGATACAAAATTCAATAAAAAGGCTATAGGAACAAATAGTTCACTAAAGCACCTTCTCCCTCAATTATGAACCCCTACCCTCAAAGTAAAAGCTCATCTATGTAGCCCATGGAGCCAAATTCAAAAATCATTCTCCCTCTAAAATCTCTCCAAAATAGCATGTCACTAATCCTAAGGCTTAATTAGTGCCCAAAATTAAGCCCTTAATCTAGCCCCTCCAAAGTTGGTTTCTAAAGATTTACATCTTTTTACAAAGTTTACCAAATTCTAATACAAATACCATACAAAATGCATCAAAAACTAACACAAAGCATAAACCTGATCCATAATTGCATAAAACCCTAATTCCATGAAAAAGCTGACACCATAGCTTAAAAACCCTAAACCTTGTTTAAGCCGACATAATAGTCAAGCTAACTCTAACTCCATAACAAAGCCCAATGTCATAGCTAAGCTCACTAACTCTACTTGATCACAGCTCATGATTGATATGACCACACCCACTGTAAAATATCTCACTTTCTTCGTGGCATCTAGGGGGTACTATCATGGCACTACAAACTGATAGGGCATTAAATTTCTTTGTTAGTGGACTTGAAAGTTTGCAAAAAACACTGCATAATGTATTTTTGCATCTCATTTGCATCTGGTTTTTGAGGTAAAGCTTACGTTTTTCATTTTTCTTTGCGCCACTCTGTTTGGTTGGATCTGGAGTTTGATGCCATAATGTATGGCATTGTCTGTGGATTTTTCTTAACAAGCTCGGGTCTCTTGCTGTGAACTTGGGTTCCTTGTGTTGCACTGTGAGTTAAAAAGTTGTATGCCATTACACATGGCATTCTCATTAGATTTTTCTTTAATGCATGCTAGGGTTTGGGCATCTTTCTTAAACTGAAGTGATGGAGAGCTCAGGATCTTGGAGAAGTAGGATTCTTGGCCGTGAATTTCAAAGATTTGTAACTTGAAAATCCTAGGCTCTTTACTAACTTCTATAGCTTTCTTCGAATCTCATGCCATGACATATGGTGCCTTCTCTGCATTCCATTGAACTCGGCCTTGATCCACATGTTTAATACGTAGATAAGAAGCACTTTTGCTCATTTTTTCTTGCATCTTTACTTGAGGTAGCTTGTTTACTGTAGTTGACATGCTATTCTTTTCCAATAGTGGTTAAGATTTCATTTTCAAAAGCCTCCACCTTTTTGGGTTTTAAATAATTATATCTTTTCAGCAGCAAATCTGGGTTTTCATTTACTTCTCTGTTGACTGCATATGTTACGCTCAACTGTTTGTTGGTTTTTGAATAGCAATAAAATCTGGAATACCCACATGGCTTTTTTTGCACATCCAAATGTAAACACAAAACATATGCAAGTTGTTGGTGTTTTACTGAGAGATGAACTCCAGATGTAAACTTAAGAACACATCCGCAAGCTATTATTTTGTTGTTGAGAAATGAACTCCATTTTGTCTTCTGTCGGCTCCATTCAATGTTTTCTTTAAAACACGACAATATTATTATAAAGCAAAACACATCTTCTTTTTTTTGAAGCTATGGACATTTATTTGAGCTGAGAAACATTTATGTGTTTAATCTGCATAAAACTCTAACCCTTGTTTGATAGTTTCTTTATTCAATGTCTCCTTTTAAAAAATGACCATACCGTCACTTGAACTTAAAACACCTTCACACTATTGAGGTCGTGAGAATTTTTACTTGACTAAACACATTACATGTTTAATATGCATCATAATGTAACTCGTGCTTTGTTTCCATCCATTATTATCTAAACATTTTTAAATATATAATTTCTCCATGCAAGAAATAGTATATAAATATGTTGTTATTCAATTTTATATAAAACATCACCCATGGGGTTCGAGCATGGGATCGTGACTCCCATGGGAAACATTCATAAAAGGAAACTCATTCAAATATGCACATCTCCTTTCACTGTGACTTTTCTAATCCATCCCTTGCTTGCACTGAACTCTCCAAATTTATTCAAACATGAATATTGTACTTGTAACAATATTATAATTGATGGATACATATATCACTGTCATTTTAGCACACCACAATAATATTGTTTGCTTAATACCCTGCATAGAATATCACTTCAAATTCACATTAGACACATGGATATTGTACTTGTTCAATTCTTATGGATATATGCATACATAGATATCAGTGATTTTTATGCACAATCTCTTTTACTTGTTTTATAGAAATAGATTTCATTGTAGTCTGATGTCTTCTCATTCAAGGATAACAGTACCCAAACAACATTGATTTGTTTAATACCAACAGTTTATGAAATCATGCATATGCTTTTCTCATCTTGACACAATGTAATTGGTCATTTTCTATAAATGCACATTTTATGACAGCATATAAATACACTATTTACTCCAATTCTTGCACATTGTTTCCTTTAGTAGCTCATATGCAGATTGTCAATCACTGTTATATATCTTCCCTCTTTGCAAATAATAGGGTAAAAGCATAAAGTTGTGTCACGTTTCAGGACCACTTATCACAGCAACTAAATTTGAGTATTTCTAAATAAAAATTTATTTTTGTCAAACTTATGGTCTAGCTAGATTCATTCTAGCTAAGCTAGATAAGTGGTTAAACTTTTCCAATTGTAAATGTCTATTAAATGCATGTTTTATACCAATTATCAAAGAAATAAAATTATTTCACAAAATCAATGTTTCAATAACCCCTACTCTTTTTAATGATATTATAAAAAAATATTAAAAATACCCTTTTGTAGAGCTCAGAGTCAAGATTATTTTCATATAAATTTTATAGTATTTTGATTAGATCTAATATATTATGATTTCAAATATAACAAGTAGGTATTTTAATATTCGAGAAGATGTTGCTTCAAATAAGTAAAAAATAGTAAATCATATCAAAAAAATTTAAGATTTATATTTAACACTAGACAAGAGAGTCCTCTTCTAGAATATGTAAATTTTTTTCTGAATAGTGTAAATTTGATAGGGGATTTTTGGTGGGAGATGAAAACTATCGATTTCAGAAAGTCCAACTTTGAGCAGTTATAACGGAGAAAATATACATTGAAAACCAATCTTTCTTCTTTTTTTCACTAGCTATACATTTTATCTATAATATATTTTGAAATCAGAGGAAAAATAGATTATTTGAATATACTTTTTTGGTGGGAACTAGACCCTAGATTTTTAGCAGTTTTCAGCAGTTGAAAAATGGACTTCAAAAATTAAAAAATTATGTCAATTCTTGTTCAAAAAATATTTTAAAAATTATAGGCATAAACTTCATGCATTTTTACACATTTTATCAGTTTACATCATCCTCAAATTCTAAATACAAATACCACTTTTTATGTCGTTAAAGTTGAATAGTTTGCATGTTGTGGTCCTTTTCGTTTATAAAAGTGTGACACAGGTTTGTACTTTTACCCAATACTATTATGTAAATATAAACAACAAAAATTGGATGTACTATAGACTGATGATAATATGATTGACTGCAAGCTTGCATTTCCCATAATTTAATCCAATTCAAGTGTCTTTTCTGCATTTGCATACTTACTATAACAACATCATTTAGTTGATCCTTCTTGAATGATGATAGTAAACATTTTTACCTCCCTTTCTGGATAACTATTCTCAAGAACTCTTCATTTCCCATGTGTCTCCTACAACATTATTGTATCATCTTTCATGAATTATATGCTCTTCTTCTGCATCTGCACATAGTATTGGATCATAACCTTGTAATGCACACACATTACAAATCAACTTTTTAGGTCAGCAAACAAAATGAGCCAATTAATGTTTGTGTATGAGTGCCATATGAGATGACACACATGCATGAATGTTGGTTGTTTGTGTTTGTTAACCTAACATGATGATGTCATTCTGAAATTTTTTTCTCAAATTCATGACCTAAGTCCCTTTGATTCAGATTCTTCTCATTCTATGAACAATAATACTTTGAAAAATGTAGACTAATACCCATATGCAATAAAAGGTTTCATAAAGATATGTCCCTTTGATATTCTTTATTCAGTTGATGTTGAAGTATATCTTGTTGTTGTATTGATGTTATTGGTAAATGTTCATCTTTGAAAGTTTGATCGATGTATGTTGTTTTGGTTCATGTATTTCTTATATCCAATTGAATCTAACATCTCTTTCTTTCCATGATGCAGGACATGACCCTAGACCTAATATGCATAGCTGATTCAAGGATGGGACAAAAGAACTTATGAAGAATGTAAAGAGGAAGACAAAAAACACCAAATGTAGACACTCTACCCTACAAGGCAATGCATGGACCCCTACTCATGCTTCAGTCATGCTTTCTTTTCTTTAATTACCTCTCATTTTTGAATCCAAAAGATGTAATATTAGAACATTATTTGCATACTACATTCAGTTTAAATGCACAATGTAATGATTAATTTATGAAATTTTGAATTTTGAACATGATCAATACTTAGAATACAATTTTCTGATAGTATGAATGCAATAGCAAGATTTTCATTACCATCTTCTGAATAAAACATTTGGAAGAGGTGTACATTTATGCAATTTTTTTGTGTGTATGATTGTTAGATTGTAAATGTGTAAATTTAGGGTAACAGTTATCTGAATCAATGTAGGCGTAGCAACCCTTGATGCCATAGTAAATTAATAGACTTCTTATTTGTAACTCTATCACACCAAATTCCTTCTCAAATGATCACGTCTCTGCTTAATATATCAGTTACGGCTTTCAAATTCATATTTTGAGCCGCTGTAACTGATTAGCTTAGATAGTTATCGCAATCCATCTCAATATTCAAAATTACACTTTGTTCCTATAAATGCTCTTTGAAATGCAACATGAATAATAAATAGGTTAAGTTTTACCTCTAATTTATTTACTCAAAAATTTAAACAGTGGCTAGATAAAGTATTAAATGCAGTTTACAGATATCACTCCACTGATTGCTACTTCCACTAGTTAATGCAAAAATTAGCATTAACACATAACTTTTACAAATGATAAAATCAATGATACATAACAACTCATCTCTATGAAATTCATCAAATATAAAATCAATGCATCTCATTATTTAAATAGATATTATCGCTCATCATTATAAGGGATCCATTATATATAACAATGAAATTCAGTCCCTAGGCAAAACTTACTTGCTTAGTTTGAGGATGAATCCCCTAAGCCAAATGATGTTGGTTTACATGTTGATGTGTTGGCATCTTTGTTACTTTCTTCTTTCTTCACCCAAACCTTTTTCATCTCATTCCTCACTTCTTCAACATTAACAATATTTTTTCCTTTCTCATCTTCATTGCTTGTTGATCAGTTCCTATACCTACAATCTCTTGCTAGATGTCCAATCTTATGACAATAGAAACATGTCATACTTGTTGTACTCCAGGATCCAACATTGCCTCTACGTTTTCACAATCAACAATTCATAGAAACCTATCCATAATTTCCACAAATAGTACATGAAACATTCATGTTACCTTCTCTTCTTAGAACACTCACGGTTTTGTTAGGTGTTGTTGTTCTACAATATTTTTTCTTATGTCCAAACTTGTTGCGTGAATAAAAATGGCCATTGAGATTCCTTTCAAATGATCTATTACTAGTTCTTGATCTTCACTTTTAATCTTGATGACCATACTTATTGCAATTATAACAATAATCATTAAAATGTGTAGTTCTTGGAACATTCATCAGTTGGCTTCTACATACATTAGCACTATGTCTAGAATATTTCCATGATTGTAACAAGTGGGTTTATTAGCTTTCTTACCTTGTGGACTTGTGTATACCTTAGGATTCTTAGATTTTTGTTCTATGCTAGACTTAGATGATTCTCCTTTTTCAAATTTGTTGTTACCAGTAAATCCTAGGCTAGAAGTATCTCTAGTTTGCCTTTGATTCTTTAGTTGCTCATCGATCTTTTGCATGCTTTTTTCATGTTGCCTAAGTTAAGGTGTATAACTACTAGGTCCTTTCCCCTAGTGCAATAAGAGAAAAATCACTATGTTTATGAGGTGAGAGGAAGTTGATAAAAATTATGATGTTAACCTTATCATTGTTAGGAGTGAAGACTTAACAATATTAACTGTTCTATAACCTGTAGGAGATGGAACAAATGTGATATAACTTGTAGGAGGTGGAGGAGATGCCAAATAAGGAGGTGGAGCATAATATAGAGGAGGTAGAGAATCTACAGGAAGAGAATATGCCATGATGGAGAAAACAAAAATATGGATATTCCTAATTGTGGCAATAAACACAACACTCCAATCTATTTATATAGATTTATTCACCGACCCTTCATCAACTTTGGTTATGTTCAAACTATGGTTAACCAAACAATTGTTTTACTACAATTTTCTGAAGAATTGGCAATTTAAGATTTTAAAAAAAATAGTCCCATGCTGGGATTTAGGTTTTATATCAATTAGAGTTTTTTTATCCTAAAGTTAAAGTGTAGAGATTCCCTGAGTTCCACTATAATATCTTAACGAGAAGAATGATTTAGTCTAAACAATTAAAATAGAGTAAGAATCTAGCAGTCGCTAATCTCCTTGAAAAATGCACCCTGAGTTCCATTATAATATCTTAACGTGAAGAATGATTTAGTTTAAACAATTAAAATAGAGTAATAATCTGTCAGTGACTAATCTCTTTGTCAAATGCACCCTGAAATCCACTATAATATCTTAACGAGAAGAATGATTTAATCTAAACAATTAAAATAGAGTAAGAATATGGTAGTGGCTAATCTCCTTGTAATATGCACTGTAAGTTTGACTATAATATCATAACTAGAATAATGATTTAGTCTAAACAATTAAAATAGATTTAGAATCTGGCAGCGGATAATCTCCTTGTAAAATGCACCCTAAGTTTAAATATAATATCTCAACTAGAAGAATTATTTAGTCTAAACAGTTAAAATAGAGAAAGAATCTACTAGTGGCTAATCTCCTTATAAAATGCACCCCGAGTTCCACTATAATATATTAATGAGAAGAATGATTTATTCTTATTCATAAACAGATTGTTCTTTTTAACTTTAACTCTAAAATACCCAAATATTTAAGAAACAATCGAATACAACAGTTGGTAAATGTAACTGAATAACTAATTTCCATCTAAATTAGAAGGCACAGCTCCCTTAAGTGATTAATATTAAATGAATTTTGTTCTTCCCTAATCTAATGGGGGTTTGTTCTTAACATGAGAACATAAGAGGTAATCCATCCTAGTCCTAGATAGGAACTAGTTCAGGAAAGTACATTCGACTCTCTATTTAGCCAAATTTCAAGACTTTATAAATCATATAAGATCCTAAAATTGGTAATGCAAGTACTGATAATGAAAATGAAAATGCAGAACTAAAGATCAATGATAACTCAATGATGATGAATCAATATATTTCATAAGAAGATTTCTCAGAATATATGGACAACACCCATATTTCCCCTCAATTAACCATATCAAATCATAATACTGAAGTTTAGTTCAATCTTGAAGTATAAATACAATATAAAGAAACATTCAAATTGATAGAAAGATAAATGCAATGGAACAACTAAAGTACTGGTATATAGACATAAACAAATTTGACTTAGCAAAAGCAAAGTTCCTCACACCATAATTTAGCTGGCCTTTGTATTGATTGTCAAAATAGTACATGTAGATCCCAAAGCTAGATCGTTACAAAAAGGGGTAACCGAAATGGTTCAACTTCCCTAATCATAAATGATAAACAAATGTTTATCCATTACAAGCTCTATCAATATGAATACAAGAGGGAATATTTATGTTTCCATTTTCTTCCCCTTATCTATTTTTTCCCTATAGGCGGTGATAGCTGTAATGACTGGAATTAGCTCTTCATGTCTATTGATATGGACATTGGTATATCTGATGAGCCACCTGGAATGATCTTTGGTTAGGTTCTTAACCGCATCTACCCGATCCTTCAAATCTTCCATAGCTTTATAGATGCATCCACTCAAGTGTTGGAGTTCCATCACCTTATCCAAGTGAGAAGAAGACTGTTCTGCCAGCTTGTCCACATAGTCGGAGAAGGATTTTTGCATGTTGGTCACTCAGATCATTTATTTTCCTTGACTGCTTGTTTGTGACTCTGTGTCAAGAACTTGAAGGAGTTTAAAATATTTTCTCTCCTCTTCTTTGATTTTAACAATTGTCTGTTGCAGCCCTGCTTCAGCTTGAATGATCATCTCAGTCTTAAACTCTAGGATTTGAAGCCACTCAATCAAAGGCTCATATCCATTCTGTAGGATCCCAGCCTTTATTTCCTCCTTAGTCTTCATTTTAACTGCTACATGGAGCATGACTATGCATTCTTGACACTTTACCCTCTCTGATGTGAGAGTCTGCAAATTCTTTTCAATGTAGCTTCTCTCTTTCTCCAACTTTAGTAGAGTGCTACCCAGTTGCTCAATAACTATGAGCCCTTCAGATTTTAGCCTTTCAATCCAACATTTACCAATTTTCCCAAAAATTTTGTCTCCCTGCAACTTATCTATGATAGCTTGATTTTTTGTAGCATTCGGGTCAAATGTGGTTTGGTCGCTTGGAATCCTGGCAACTCGAGTAACTAACTGTCTGATAATGTTAGTTAGTTCAGCGACCTCTGCTTTATGTTGGACTTTAGTGGTCTTGAGCTCCTGAAGCTCTTCTTCAATTAAAAATTTAGTGTACGTCCACCAATCCACCTTAGTATCATGGAAAACCACTCCCCTATCAAATGACTATAGCTCAAAATCAGAGGCAGTCAAATCTTCAATCCTGCCTTCTTTCGTGAGCTTCGCTACCTCCATGGTAAAGTGCCCTGTTTCCAGGTCTCAGCCTTATGTATACAGTGTCTTTTCTTTCTTTACCTTCCTCATGGTGGCACTATATTGTAGGGCCCATGAGAGAGTATCCTTACTAGGAGCTCCCTCTTCTATCCTCTTCCTCTTGGGATCTAAAGTGTTCTCTATCAAAGAATCTGCACTAGTGACTTTGGTGGCAAAAACCAATTCTTCTATGAAAAAATTCCTGATGACAAGAGGAGTGGCTTTAGGCCTTGAAGAAAAGGGATTCACTGAGGTAGGAGAGGAGGAAACCAGTTTAATAACTTGAGCAACATTCTTTTGCTTTCTCAGCTCCTCATCCGATTCTGTAGCCACAGTGCTAGAACTATCTTCGCCCACTTCCACTATAACAGGGAAACCTCGCTTTGGATTATCTTTAATTGAAGTATCCCCTTGTGTTCCCATAGTGTTCAAATTGGCTGGGTGCTCTTTTTTTGTACTCTTGATAGGCTCAGTCATAGGCTTGACAAGTTCTATAGAAACCTCTCCTTCTGTGGAACCAATGATAGGAGATGAGCCATCTCCGCATGTCTTGTCCAATCGGAACACCCTCTTAGTAGGCTCATCACCTCTGCCTACTGGTTGAGAAAGCTCCTTGGCTACGGTTGGGATAGTCATTGAAGATGATGTAGGAGTAATCCCAGTCTCTTTTGTAGGATTTTGTCAAGATAGAGGCTTCCTTTCCAACCTCTTCCTCCTACCCATTGTCCATTCAATCCATTGCTCTGTTCTTCTATAAATCCCACCCATCACGGTCTCCAAGTCATCAATAGCTTGACATAGCATGGGTTCAAATCTTATAGGAAGGGGCTTAATTTTATCTATGTATGTATCATCATACATATGTTGGCCATCATCTTCTATACCTTCAATTGTAATCTTAACTTTGAACCTTTTAATTTGTTCAATAGTTAATCTTTCATAGAACTGATCTCTGCTTTCTAGGTCATCTTTATAGTTTCCCCAATAATATTTTATGTCATCAATGTGATGAATAGAATGACCCATTTTTAAGTAATCTCAGGCATAGTTTATAGGATCATACTATGGCCTCAAAACATCATATGTTTCCAATTAAAACTTCTTCGAGAATGTTTTCAAAACATTCTTCCCATCAGACTAAGATGCACAGCTGTAGGCTCCAATATTCATCGGGAAATAGTAGCCTTTCTTCTGAGAGCCCGCATAGATCAGGTTCACCTAGACTTCTTGTCTCGTCACTTCAACCAGCACCATCATGTTGTCAGGATACCTGGGTAGATTCATAGGGAAATCATCGAATCATGCAAGATGACTGTATGAAAAATTTGCAAAATGGATAAATAAGCACGAAATTGACTAATGAATGCCATGGCTTCCAGTGAAAATCTCCTTTCTGGGAAACCTTGTAAATCCTTGCACAATCTCATTGTAAATGCATCATTAACTTTGATATATTCAGTATAACTATTATGCAATTGCAAATAAGAGAAGAACTCATAACTCTTAACATCTTCTACAAATTCTTCTAGCCTAGGAAGTCCTGGCCAAAGTTGAATTGTAGATAAGATGTATAGAAAAACTGAGGACATATAGAACTCATTCTGGTGCTTATCTCTATTAAGGGCATTGGAGAGGTTTTCACTTACCATGTGATCCCAATAAATTAAATTATGCTAAGAACAAATCACCTCAACCAGGAAGAAATGGTGCTCAATGAAATTAATTGCATCGCTCTCACCTCTGATCCTGTGAAGCAATACCAGGATATCTACTATTTCCAACTTCAGGTTCATGTCGTATAGTGTTTGGGGCAACTTGCCTTTGTCTCTCTTCGATTCCTAGAACCATGTCTTCATTATCTCTTTCTTCCACACATCTTTCTTTTCTACATACTCGGTAAGCACTCAACTTTATGTCATCTCCAAGTATTCAGGTTTCTCTAGAATGCGAAGGGAGTTCTAGACAGATTCTTGATCAATAGAGAGTAGAACCATGTCATCAGGAAAAATTATTTTCTTGGTATTTAGATTATAGTGAGCGATGCATTCTTGAACCAGCTCTGGGGCTTGGATAGCAACATGAAAGCCAACAGCTTTGACTAACCCACTCTCCTTCAGTTTTTTAGTAATGGGGTGTATCTTTTCATCATTTACCCTGTTATGAAAGCTCTGTATAATAAAGAATCTCAAAGAGGTATCCTTGATTTTGTGCCAGTTAGAAGTAATGTCGTTCATCCTATTGAACCCCATTAATTTGGCTGCCATGCTTTGATAGATTTGATTCAGGACTTAAGAATGTATCTCAAGAAAACTAAAAGAAAGGAAAAATTATTGCCAAAGGTTTTCAATTCAGACAATTTGTCAAATAGATAGTAATCCCATTTGAAACATTTCACTAATTTTATAACTTCCAACTTCTTACCATTAATTACTTTACCTGTATAGGATGTTAAGAAAAATCTTTTCACTTTAGATGACTACAACAGTAACTTTTGGAGGTAGCGTATAATTACTTTTCTGCTTCTCCTTTGGGCAGAGAAACACTGTTGGAGCAATCCTTATTCAGAACTTTGCCACGGAGAAATTATGACTTGTTACAATACTAAAGTGCCATGTTATGATTTCATCTTCCTTCTTTATACCTTTAATCCACTCATAGGTTGATTTTTCTTTGCAAATCTTGCATATGGCAATCTGGCAAAAAATGCATCTTACAGGCTAAAACCCACCTATGAGGTAGCACAAAAGCCACTTTCCACTTTTCCATCGATAACCTTTGATCTCTGATTTCTTGTGCATTTGATCACCTTGCTTTCCTATAGGGATTCATTCTGAATGCCAGTCTTTTTAGCCTCAATTATCTATCTTCAACTTCCACTTATCACTGAGATCTTCAAAAATTGTTGACTATAGGAAAGGCACTCTGTAGGTGATTATCAGCCAAGGAGAAGCCCATAACTAATTTTCCACTTATGAGGCAAAAATCAGGTATCAAAGCTAAAGACTCCAAAATCATATAAGAACAATATTAGAGACTTCCAAATTGTGACCTTTATCAGATTCGGGAGCTTAATCTACCCAATATGACATGATTCTAGATAACAGCCCCTGGCATACAAAGGAGAAGGAAATTGTGGAAAATCCAATAAAGGCTTCTCTAGCCTAAAAAGGAAAAAGCCAGACTTAGATTCATGACTTGCATAATGTTCTCAAGACCATTACTACACACTAAACATCCATTTTGTCTAAAGGTATGCAAGACAAAAATGGGGCAACAACTGGCTCTGTCTGGGGACTTGGACATTCACATGTCCAAGCAAGGAACTCAAGTCTCTAGTTTTGCAAAACTCAATAAAAAAGGTGGCTCATAAATAAACTAAAGAAAAACATGAAAGGAAAATACAGAAAGAAAACCTAACTAAGGAAAACAAAAACGGGAACAAAACATAACTATAATACAATATGTATGGATTACCTCTTTCAGATTCAGATTTGGTACAGCTTCAAGTCCTTACCATTGTACGTCAGGGGGAGTGCTTCACCGTCATGATAAGAAAATTTAAAATAATTCTTCTCAAACACTTGATGGATCTTAAAAGGCCCTTTACATCTAGTGTCTCAAATTTTCCATGCATACCTTTTGGTGCCCTGTGTTTGTCCCATAGCATTACCATATCTCCTTCCATAAATTTCTGAGTCCTACTCCTCATTTCAAAAAAATTCTTCAAATGCATTTGATGCTATGTGATGTGATCTACCATCTTCTCTCTTTCCTCTTCAAGCTTGTTTAAATATAGGATCCTATTTTTTAATCCATCTTTATATATTCCATCTTCTACTACTATCCTTAATTTGCACATTGCCAATTCCAATGGAAATGGAAGACTGGCCTCAATTATATAGACCAGCTCAAAGGGGGGAATTCCAATAGCTATTTTCGGGTTACCCTATCTACCCATAGTGGTTCATTGATTTTCTTATGCCAGGTTCTTTGATTATCTGCCACAATTTTCTTCATGATGTTTACCATGTTCTTGTTGTTGGATTCTACCTAACCATTCCCTTGTGGGAAATAATCAGATGAGTGACTGACCATAATACCATACTTATAACAAAATTCAGTAATTTCCAAAGAAGATAAATATGTGGCATTATCCATTACATGCTTGATAGGTACCCCAAACCTTACCAGGATGTTTCTTTAATAAACTCACATACTAATGCAGATGTAGTTCTCTTAGTTTCTTTCGCCTCCACCCATTTTGTGAAGTAGTCTATTGTAGTGATTATATAGGTATGGTCTGCACTGGACGTGGGATTTATAGGAGCAATAAAATCAAGGCCCCACTGCTGGAAGGGAACTTCAATGATCACTGGCCTAAGAGGAAGAGCTACTAACTGTGGCTTTCCAGTAAACATTTTTCACTTCTCACATCTTTCTACCCAATGGTATGCATCTTTGAACATTCCCAACCAATAATAGCACTTCCTCAATATCTTGAATGTAGTCACTAATGAAGAGAAGTGTCCCCCACAAGCTTCATCATGAAACACCTTCAATAATTTTTCCTATTGTTGTTTGTCTACAAATCAAAGGAAGGTCCCATCTATCAACCTTTTATACAAAATATCTTCCCAAATAACATATTTAGCTCGGCTTTCAATTTTAAATCTCTCCTTTTCTTTGGGGTCAACCCTTTGGGGCACTCGCCATGCACCAAAAAATATACAATATTTTCAAACCAAGGGTCTTGCATACTTACTGCCAAGACCAATTGCGTTGCTTCAAGATCTTCATCCACTTGATTTTCCGCTATTTCTTTACATAGTGCATTTCCTCTTACCAACTTTGTGGGCTTGATTTCTATGTCATGTTCCTATGTCTTAGCCACCCATGCTCCTCTTTTATTACATCCCACATCTTGCTGATTTAATACACATTTTACTGCAATGGAAGACACATATACAATGGAGTGAGAGTGTAAAATATAGAATCTGAAATTATTTAAGAGTATTTCAAATCATGATCTTTTAGAGGTATTCCCATAAAGGCTATAGGGGCTTGAACCCCTTCCTCATTTTCTTGCATGAGAATAGCTAACAAAGTGTGCTCAGAGGAGTAACAATAAATTATGAAATCTTCTTTATAATCCGGGTGACACGGTACTGGAGCATTTGAAGGCCCCTTTGCCATGGTCATTCCATTTAAAATTCACATTCCCTTTCATCATATTTACTATGCATTTGATAATTTCTGAAAAAAGCTGAGACAAACCTTCTGAGAAAATTGACCTGACCAAAGAATGATTTTACTCTAGTTTTATTCACATGTAGGCTTAATTGCTAGATTTCTCTAACCCTTTCTGGATCGATTCTTATACCTTCTTGAGAATCAATGTGTCCCATTAATTTGCCTTCAGTCACATAGAAGAGTGACTTCTTGGGATTTAAATAAATCCCATCTTCTCTACATCTCTGTAAGACTCTCCTTAAATCCTTTATGTGATCTATTATTTTTCTAGAAAACACTGTAAGATCATCCAGATACATACCAATTATTCTATTTTTCATATCACTAAAGGAAAGATCCATACCTCTCTGAAAGGTATCCCTAACATTGATTAACCCAAATGGCATTCTATGGTAAGTGAAAGTACCCCATGGAGTAGTGAAGGTTGTCTTGTGTTGATCTTCTTTCTCCACCTCCACCTGGTTGTACCCTGAGAAGCCGTCCAACATGGACATCATTTCAGCTCCGGCTACAGTCTACAAAAAGGTGATCCATATTGGGGAGAGCGTAATTATCCTTCAAAGAGGACTGATTAAGATTTCTAAAGTCCACACAGATCCTTATTTCTCCATTCTTATTTCTCATAGGAACTATATTTTCTACCCAGGTCAAATGATGGATAGGATATATGATCCTAGCCGTCAACATTTTATCAACTTCACTGAAAATTGCATTAGTAACCTTGGGATTATAATTCCTTTGTTTATGTTGGAAAGGGAGAGTGTCGGGCTTTAGAGGAATTTGATGTTTGAATTTACCATCCATGAAGCTTTTTAAATCTTCATAACTCCATGCGAAGACGTCCTAATATTCTAGGAAGAGTTTTCTAGCTTCTTCCCTTTCTTCCTCAGTACAACATTTCCCAATGTTGATCATCTTAGGGTATTTATCACTTCCAATGTTTATTCCTTCATATTTTCCAGTGATAGGGGCCCTTTCAGTCCTCTTCCTTTTAACAAAAGTATCATGCCTATTGAAAATATTTTCAAGTGTAACCAAATGAGGTTGGACAAGATTACCTTGCAATTGTATGATACCTGACTTATCTCTCTTCTCATTTTTCTGACACTCTTCCTTATGACTACCAAGGGCATCCTTATGGAAGTCACCACCACTCTCTAAAAAGAGAAGGAGATTCTGATCATCTTCAAACACCTGGAAATCTTCCACGTTGTCAGGTACAGATGGTCTATACATCACTTATATTTGATACTTCTTATCTTTGAAATCTAGATGAGGGAGGAGCAATGAGGCTAATGCTGCTAAGGATTCTTCTTTAGAATTCATCTCTCTTGGCACACATTCATTAAAGAATGCATCTAAGGCTTCAATCTCATCCCATACCCTATTCCTATAATTTTTTAATCTATGATTCGTCATAGAGTAATGATTTTTAACTTGGTGCACGATTAGCTCGGCATCCCCTCGAGCTCTTAAGATTTTCACACCTCTCTCTCTTGCAGAAATAATTCCCAGAAGCAGGGCCTCATAATCAGTCGTGTTGTTGGTATTTTTGAACTTCAATTTGTAAGTCATGGGCTCACGTTCTCCATCTGGTGATATTAGGACTACACTTGCACCGGATTCTAATGATGCACAACTACCATCAAACTCCATAGTCAAAATTTGTGGTGACATTTCTTCAGTAGAGAAATGATTTTTCTCTTTTCTAGGTTCAGCTTCCTCGTCATGATTATCTATAAATAGCATGTAATTTCCAAACTCTAATTCTTGGTACAGAATTAGGGCTTTGGGGTCATCAGACTTTAGAACTATGAATTTTGCTTTCTCTTCAGGAACTAATTTTATCTTTTTTTTACCTACTCGGATCAAAGCTTTCCTCCTAAATCCCTACAAAAACTTATTCTCAACAAAAAACCATAGCTAGCAGGTATATCAACAACCAGTATGGTTAATAACATTCTCTTTTCAAGGTGTGCTGCTAAAGCTACTTGATCATATTTGATTTTCCCAATCAAGGGGGCTTCTTTAGCATCCATAGAATAGAATCTACCAAGGGATTTGGTGAGGGTGAGACCTAAAGCTTTGGCTACAGTTGATGGCATCACATTGTCTGAGGCACCAGAGTCTATTATGCAATTACTCAACTTGCAACCATTTATAAACAACGATAAATAGAAAGGGTCAGGCTTCTGCCCAGTGGAGGTAGCCAAAACCGAGGACTCTCCTTGTTGAAATAGACCTGCCAAAAAAACTCTTCTTCTAATGCAACTATAACAATTTGATTTAAATCTTGGGTCTCTCCTTTACAAAAGTTCACTAATATTTGCAATTCTACAGGATTAGACTTGAGATAGTCTATGGGAGGAATCTGAATTTTGGAATCTTTGCATAATTGAATAATATCAAAATAATTTTGTTCCTTACCAGGTTGCAAAGTTTTTACTCCTTTATTGGCATCTTTAGAGTAAGAAGTAGACGCCTCGACACATTTTGGTGGAGGTGTGGAAATAGGGACTTTATCTTTCTGATTCTAAGTTAAAACTACATAAGATGTCCCATCTATAGTAGCAACATGCCGCATCTCATTCTGAATCTGATACGTACTCAAAAAATAAGTTTTCAGAGTCACCATGTGAGCATGAATCTAATTCAGCTCCAGATACTCCAGCATTCCATTCGGCTGTCCGATGCATCTGTCAGGTGTGAGCTACATCGAGGAAACTCTCTCCATCATGTTCTATTGGTAAGTTAAGAGCACATATGTTTCATCTTTTAGGACACATGTTCTATAGGTAGGTTAAAATCCTTTGTGGAGGAGCAGTCAGTTGTAATGTTTTTCCATCAGTATTCCTTGTATCACTGTTTCGGCTCATCTTGAAAATTCCACTAGTAAAGATTGTTAAATCTGGGAAGTTGTCTTTTGAAATAAATGAACTCATTAGACAATTTCTCAGTCATCTCATCTGATGATATGGTGTTACTATTACTAGCCCGAGTATGTATCTCTCATTTCCATATTCCTGCCGAGATCATGTGATCTTCTAATTCTACCACAGTCCTCTGGGCAAGATCCAAATTGGCTAGGTTTGTCCTTCGCAAATCATAACTGATATCAAGAGGCATAGCACTTATAATTTTTTTTTTAAAATTACCTGCAGTAGGCTGGTTAGCTGCAAGGATACGTTTAACTAGCTTGCTAAATTTAGCAACAAAATCTCTCATGCTTATTGAAGACTCTTTTTTTATCGAAGTCAATTGTCTTAATAGGGCATGGTCATCTTCAGCAGTTTTGAACCTCCTTTCGAAATCCATTCTCATGGAAGCCCAATACGTAATAGACGATATTGGAAAATGATAAAACAAATTTTTTGCACCTTCCACAAGGGTCTCAACAAATTATCTGAGAGCAACATTTTCTTCCCGTACTGCTAATATATTAATGGCCACAAAGAAAGTGACAATGTGCTCATTTGTAGATACTTTCCCATCTCTGGAGAATTGGGGAAAAAAATTTATTGACCCTGAGGGAAGTGGGTTATATGCTGCTAACTGTAAAGGACCAAATGCAGCGGCCAATGAAGTGCCAAAACTGCCTTAGGTAAATAAGGTGTTAAGTTTACAATAGGAGGAGCAACTACTCCGTGCAAGGTTAGCACTTGACAGGTGGTAGACAAAAGGGATGAATGTTTGGGAGGTGAAGGAGTTATACTTTTGATTTTAGTATTTTTTCCCTTCTTACGAGCTGCTTCAAGCAGGGAAAAATCAATCTCTACAAGTCTCTCAAAGACTGGGTCTCTACCACCTTCTTTCCTTATACTCTTAAGAAATCTTTTAGACTCCAGGGTTTCCACTAATTTGGAAATCTAACCTCATGCTCTTCCTGGCATTATGCTCTTCACAAATTCCTCCTTTGAATATCTTTTTCAAGTGCTTGTACTCTCACTTCTTCTTGTTCAAGCACTTGACTAGAATTTCTATAATGTTCAGTATTTCCTCTGTGCCTCCAGGCAAAAGTATTTAGTGAGGAAATGATATCCTCTTGATCGTCCTAAAAATCTGAGGTTGGGCTGCAGCACAGGAATCAAATTTTCATGAGGAAGTACCATCATCCCTCATGATATTGATTTTGGTCTAGAAACTATTCGTTTCCCTAGTAGAGTCACCAAATATCTGTTGGTAAATAGATTGTTCTTTTTTACTTTAACTCTAAAATACCTAAATATTTAAGAAACAATCAAATACAATAGTTGGGAAATGTAACTTAATAACTAATTTCCCTCAGAATATGAAGGTACAGCTCCCTTAAGTGATTAATATTCAATGAATTTTGTTCTTCCCTAATCTAATGGGGGTTTTTTCTTAACCTGAGAACAGAAGAGGTAATTCGAACTAGGCCTAGACATGAACTAGTTCAGGCAAGTAGTTTCAACTCTCTATTTAGCCAAATTTCAAGACTTTATAAATCATGTAAGATCCTAAAATTGGTAATGTAAGTACCGATAATGAAAATGAAAATGCAAAACTAAAGATCAATGATAACTCAACGATGATGAATCAATCTATTTCATAAGAACATTTCTCAGAATCTATGGACAACACCCATATTTCCCCTCAATTAACCATATCAAATCATAATATGGAACTTTAGTTCAATCTTGAACTGTAAATCCAATTTAAATAAATGTTCAAATTGATAGAAAGATAAATGCAATGGAACAATTAAATTATTGGTATACAGACATAAATGAATTTGACTCAGCAAAAATGAAGTTCCTCACACCAAAATTTAGCCGACCTTTGTATTGATTGTCAAAATAGTACATATAGATCCCAAAGTTGGAAAAGTACAAAAAGGGGTAACCAAAATGGTTCAAATTCCCTAACCAAAAATGGTAAACAAATGTTTATCCATTACAAGCTCTATCAAAATTAATACAAGAGGGAATATTTATGTTTCCATTTTCTTCCCCTTATCTATTTTTTCCCTATAGGCGGTGACAACTGTAATGATCAGAATTAGCTCTTCATGTCTACTGATATGGACATTGGTATATTTGATGAGCCACTTGGAACGATCTTTGGTTAGTTTATTAACCGCATCTACCCAATCCTTCAACTCTTCCATATCTTTATAGATGCATCCACTCAACTATGTGAGTTTCGACACCTTATCCAAGTGAGAAGAAGACTGTTTTGCCAGCTTATCCACATAGTCTGAGAAGGATTTTTGCATGTTGGTCACTCTGATCATTTCTTTTTCTTGACCACTTATTTGTGACTCCATGTGAAGACCATGAAGGAGTTTAAAATCTTTTCTCTACTCTTCTTTGATTTTAACATCTGTCTGTTGCAGCCCTCCTTCGGCTTGAATGATCATCTCAGTGTTAAATTCCAGGCTTTGAAGCCACTCAATCATAGGCTCATCTTCTTTCTACAGGATCTCAGCCTTTATTTCCTCCTTATTCTTCATTTTAACTGCTACATATAGCATGACTATGCATTCTTGACAATTTACCCTCTTTGATGTGAGAGTCTGCAAATTCTTTTCAATGTAGCTTCTCTCTTTCTCCAACTTTAGTAGAGTGCTACCCAGCTTCTCAATAACTACTAGCCCTTTGGATTTGAGCCTCTTGATCCATCATTTACCAATCTTCCCAAAATGTCTATCTTCTTGCAACTTACCTATGATAGCTTGATTTTCTATATCATTGGGGTCAAAATTTGTTTGGTCGCTCGAAATACTGGTAACTGGAGTAACTAACTGTCTGATAAAGTTAGTTAGTTCACCAACCTCTGCTTTAAGTTAGACTTTAGCGGTCTTGAGATCCTCAAGCTCTTCTTCAATTACAATGTTAGTGGATTTCCACCAATCCACCTTAGTATCATGGTGAACCAGTCCCATATCAAATGACTGTAGCTCAAAATTAGAGGCGGTAAAATCATCAATACTGCCTTCTTTGGTGGGCTTCGCTACCTCCATGGTAAAGTGCCATGTTTCTGGGTCTTGGCCTAATGTAGACAGTTTATTTTCTTTCTTTACCTTTGTTACGGTGGCACTGGATTGTAGGGCCCGTGAGAGAGTATCCTTATTGGAAGCTCCCTCTTCTATCCTCTTCCTCTTGCGCTCTAAAGTGTTCTCTATCAAAGACTGCACTAGTGACTTTGGTGAGAGAAACCAATCTTCTATGAATAGCTTCATGATGACCAGAGGAGTGGCTTTAGGCCTTGAAGGAAATGGATTCACTGAGGTAGGATAGGAGGAAACCAATTTAATAACTTGAGAAACCTTTTGTTTCTTTCTAGCCTCCTCATCCGATTCTATAGCCGCAGTGCTAGAACTATCTTCACCCACTTCCACTATAACAGGGGAGCCTCACTTTGGATTATCTTGAACTAAAATATCTCCTTGTTTAACAATAGTGTTGGCTTTGGCTGGTTGCTCTATTTATGTACTCTTGACAGGCTCAGCCATAGTCTTGATTGGGTCTATAGAAATCACTCCTTTTGTGCAACCAATGATAAGATCCGAGCCATCTCCTCATGTCTTGTCCAATGGGATCATCCTCTCAAGACGCTCATCACCTTTGCCTGTTGGTTGAGCTAGCTCCTTGGCTATGGTTAGGATAGTCACTGAAGATGATACAGGAGTACTCCCAATCTCTTTTGCAGGAGTTTGTCAAGAGGAAGGCTTCCTTTCTGACCTCTTCCTCCTGCCCACCGTCCATTCAATCCATTGCTCTGTCCTTTTATAAATCCCACCCATCAAGGTCTCCAAGTCATCAATAGCTTGACCTAGCATGGGTTCAAAGATTATATCAAGGGGCTTAATCTTCTCTATGTATGTATCATCAGATATGTGGTGGCTGTCATCTTCTATACCTTCAACTAAAATCTTAACTTTGAACCTTTTAATTTGTTCAATAGTTAATCTTGCATAGAACCGATCTCTTCTTTCTAGGTCATATTTGCAGTTTTCCCAATAATATCCTATGTCATCAATGTGATTAATGAAATGACCCATTTGTAAGTAATCTCAGGCATAGTTTACAGGATGATATTTTGGCCTCAAAACATCATATGTTTCCAATTGAAACTTCTTCGAGAATGTTTTCAAAACATTCTTCGCATTAGACCGGGATGCACAGTTGTAGGCTCCAATAGTCATCAGGAAATTGTAGCCTTTCTTCTGAGCGCCCACACATATTAGGTTCACCTAGAATTCTTGTCTCATCACTTCAACCAGCACGATCATGTCGTCAGGATACCTGGACAGTTTCAGACAGAAATTGTCAAATCCTGCAAGACGAATGTATGAGAATTTTCCAAACTAGATAAAATAAGTGCCAAATTGACTGATGAATGCCATGGCTTCTAGAGAAAATCTCCTTTTTGGGCAACCTTGTAACTCCCTGCACAGTCTCATTGTAAATTCATCATTAACTTTGAGATATGTAGTATAACTGTTATGCTATTGTAAACAGGGGAAGAACTCATAACTCTAAACATCTTCTGGAAATTCTTCTAGCCTAGAAAGTCCTAGCCAAAGTTTAATTGTAGCTAAGATTTATATAAAAACCATGGACATATATAAATCATTCTGGTGCTTAGCTCTGTTTAAGGCATTTGAGTGGTTTTCACTTACCATGTGAGCCCAATCAATGAAATGATGTTGAGAACAAACTACCTGAACCAGGAAGAAACGGTGCTCAATGAAATTAAGTGCATCTCTCTCACCTCTGATCCTTGGTGCTCCTCAATTCCTTGAACCATGTCTTCATTACCTCTTTCTTCCATACATCTTTCTTTGCTACAGACTCAGTAACCACCCGACTGTATGTCATCTTTGACTATTCAGCTTGCTCTTGAATACGAAGCAAGTTCTGGACAGAGTCTCAATCAATAGAGAGTAGCATCGTGTCATCAAGAAAAAGGATTTGATTGGTATCTAGATTATAGCAAGCGATGTATTCTCAAACCAGCTCTGGGGCTTGAATCGCAATAGGAAAGCTAGCAGCTTCGAATAACCTACTCTCCTTTAGCTTTTTCAGTAATGGGGTGTATCTTCTCATCATTTACCCTGTTATGAAAGCTCTGCATATCGAAGAATCTCAAAGAGGTATTCGTGATTTTGTGCCAGTTAGAAATAATGTCTTTCATCCCATCGAACCCCATTAAATTGGCTGCCATGCTTCAATAGATTTGATTCAGGACGTAGGAATCTATCTCAGTAAAACTGAAAGCAAGGAAAAATTATTTCCAAAGGTTTTTAATTTAGAAAATTCGTTAAACAGAAAGTAATCCCATTTGAAACATTTCACTGATTTTATAACTTCCAAATTCTTACCGTTAATGGGCGACTCCCCGCACCACACAAATGAAAAGAGTAAAGAATTTATGAAAAAGTCCATTTAGAAGCAAAACGGTTTTATTTGAATTAATTACTTTACCTCTGCGGCCGTTAAGAAACATCTTTTCACTTTAGATAACTGCAACGGTAACTTTTTGGAAGCAGCGGATAATTACTTTTCTGCTTCTCCTTTGGACGGACAAACACTATTGGAGCACTCCTTATTCAGAAATTTGCCATGGAGAAATTCTGACTTGTTATCATACTAAAGTGGCATGTTATGATTTTATCTTCCTTCTTTATACCTTGAACCCCCTCATAGTTTGATTTCTCTTTACAAATCTTGCATGTGGCAATCTAATGGAAAATGCATCTTACGGGTTAAAACCCACCTATGAGGTAGCGGAGAAGCCACTTTCCGCTTTTCTGCCGATAACCTTTTATCTTTGATTTCTGCTCATTTGATTACCTTGCTGGCCTGTACGGATTCATTCTCAATGCCATAGTCTTTCTAGCCTCAATTATCTATCTTCAACTTCCACTGATCGATGAGACCTTCAAAAAATTTTGACTGTAGAAAAGGCACTTTGTAGGTGATTATCCGCCAGGGAGAAGCCCAGAACTAATTTTCCGCCGATGAGGCAAAAATGAGGTATCAAAGCTAAAGACTCCAAAATCACATAAGATCAATGTTAGAGACTTCCGAATTGTAACCTTTATCAGATTTGGGAGCTTAACCTACCCAATATGACATGATTCCGGCTAACAACTCCCCGGCTTACAAAGGAAAAGAAAATTTGGGAAAATCCGATAAAGACTTCTCTACCTAAAAAGGAAAAAGCTAGGCTTAGATTCATGACTTGCATAATGTTCTCAAGATCATTACTACACACTAAAGATCCATTTTGTCTAAAGGTATGCAGGACAAAAATGGGGCAACAAGTCTAAACAATTAAAATAAAGTATGAATCCGAGAACGACTGCCTCCTTGTACATTTTATATGGAAGATAGCATATCCTTAAGAATCTTTTAGATTTGATTACTAATTATTAATTATATTATAAATATAGAGAATGGGACTTATTCATTTTCACGTGATCCTGCAGCTGTCTGTCTGTAAATAAAAGTGCTGACACGATGCCACTACCAAAAACGTTGTATGTTTGCTGATGTCAAAATTGGTGACATGACACGACTACAAATAAAGCTATATTATGTACAAGAAAAGCTACATTTTCAACATAATTTTAATTGATTAATCTATAATTTAGAATAATCAACTTTCACAGTTGATTAGTTATATTGTATCAAGACAAGATATACCCAGATGCATGTTCACCGTTTTGTACAATATATGTGTCAACAAATTTGAGCCACACAACATTTGTTTAGGCAAATCCGTAGTGATAATGAATAGTGTAGTTTTCGAAATAATTGAACAAGACAATACTGCCAATTTTTTTTGTTATCCTTGTAAAATAAAGTTGCCTATCAGGAGGGCTGTAAAATGAATTTTCGTAGCTATCGAGCTTCGTTAAATATTATTTTACCAATAAAAAACTTTTGGTGATCAACTTTTTGTGTTATTCTAAATGTGATATTGTATTTAAAAAGTTTCATAAATGAAAAATGCAGATAGATTTTTTTTGGGATATATCGATTTTTTTGGGGATATATCTTAAATTAGTTTTCTCTGTAAAGATCTATATTGGCTTTTTTAGTAAATAGTATGTGTTATGATCTAGTAGTGAGTGTTCGTATATCTAATATATTTGGTAAATTTAGGTCTTATGGCATATTTTAAATAAAAAATTATGTAAAATATGCTGAGAGATATGGAATTTAAGATATGTAACACTCATAAATATAAATAATTCAGAATTATTGTATGGGTGATCTCTATGGAAGGTCTAATACTTTATCCATGTGTGCATTACCTGAATCCAATTAGTGCTAAGTGTTCCATTCAATCTCACAAGAGATGGAATTCTTATGAATTAACCCCGAATCAAAACTACATGATTTAATCCCGACAAAATATCATAATTTAACTTGCTCCAGAAAACAACTCCTACTTATATATTTACTAGACAATTCATACAAATATGTATGAGGTTTGTTTGTAATGATGATGGAGAGTGAATTGACAAGAATTGTTTTGAATTTAAGTTTTAAAAATTCAGATTTTGAATTTTGTGAATTTATAAATGCCTTAGATATATTTTACATCTGCAAATCTAGTTCAAGATAGGGAATAAGAAATTTGAATATTAAAATTAATTTCTTAAAAAAATATGATAAAATTAAAATAAAATACTATTATAAATGAAATCTGAACAAAAATATAACACATGTAAATGTATTATTTATTTTAAACAATTTAATTAAAATAAACTTAAAACAAAAAAAAAGATATGGATATACAATTTTTACCATTACACTTTTATTCAACTCTTACAAATTACAAGTTGTTTTTATGGTCTATCTATTTTGTGAAAAAACAAATGAAGATTTCTCATCTAAATAACAAAAATTATTTTATTTCAAATTGATTAATATTAATGATTTTTAATAACAAATTATCCTTCCCAATATAGATATTTAAGTTTAGATGATGACATACATTTATATCTAGCATTCTAAATTGTATTCATACTTCCCTAAATCAAAATGCCCTAATACATGATATAACTACCCAAGAAGTAGGCAGCAACTCTGCTTCTCATTTCTCCATCTCTGAACATATTTGTCACCCACGTCTGTCTCCCTCTTACTCACATGGCCCTAAAAATTGAATAGGGCTCCGGCTCTCAAATAAAATTTAGTGTTTTTACTATCAGATGCAAAATAAACTTCAAAATGGTTTGAGGGTTTCAAAAGTGTTGAAGCGCCCAAAGAAGGGGAGACGCTAGTACTTGGGAGGCACAAATTCCTCAGTAAAGAGTTTCACCTCTGGCTTATTAAAAATTGTAGTGACTCAAGTTTAGAATTTTGTCTCATGATAGACGCGGATTCATAACTTAAGTGTAGTATTAGAATTGATAATAACGGTTAATTGTTAGGGAGTCCAGTAATGGTGACCTTATTGTCATGTTGACCTCCAATTACTAGTATTAAAGGAACCCTAAAAATCATAACACATCTACCAATAGGCGATCACAAATGAACTAATTGTGGATCATTTTTTAGCATTTTAGATTGGTAATTGGCCCATTTGAGCACCACAATTGGGACATTTCATAACAAATACTAGGACATAAGGCCACAAGTACTCCATTATTTGAGTGAATGGTTATTGGTACAAGAACATAGACTCTGTGTTCGATATTCTCTATGAGAGATCCATGAATACCCAGAAGCTGAAACCTTAGCTTTATACAGTTAACTCAGATAGAGAAACATACTAAAAAAATCCTCAAAATGCAACATACAGTTTAAGATGTTTAGGTGCACAAAGTTAAGGTATATGATTACTAGGTCCTTTCCCCTAGTACAATAAGAGAAACATCGCTATGTTTATGAGGTGGCAGGAATTTGATAAAAATTATGAAGTTAACCTTATCATTGTCAAGATTAAAGACTTAATAATATTTGTCAGAAAGTAGAAGTGAAATTAGTGGTAAAGAAGGAGAGCGAAGAATCCACTAAGAAATCAGCATTTTTTTTAGATTTTCTTGTATTTCTTGTAGTAGTGGAGTTTAAAATAAGAATAAAACTGTAATTGGAAAAAAAATTTAAGAATACATTTTGTAAGTAGATTTCAATGGATTTGTGTTTCTATTGAGTACAACCAATTGATTTTTACCTCTCGAAAAGGAACTCAATCTATGAAGATCTAAAATAAACAACACAAAAATGACAGTATTCAATTTGGAAATGGGTTTAAATTACGAAGAGTAAAATGAATAGATCGCCAGCTCTTATGTTCAAAGGTCATTTACATCGCTTCTTCTCCCAATTTATGAAATTGATGAAATATTTTTTAAGGTTTGACACTTCACAAATTTAGATGGAATATTATAATGGATCATGGGTATCTAAAATATTCTATATTATTTTAATATTATTCTATTATTTGGCCAACCCATCTTGTACCAATCAAATGACACTCTTTATTTTTTTTGGAAAGGCTAGATATTTACATTGAGTATTGATACTATTGTAAATGCCTCCTGACTTAAAAATATAAGAACAAATGTCTATATTAAAAGATTTTATCTTTCAAAAATGATTTAAAAAACTATTATTGCATCTTGCCATCACAAAATGAGCAGATTTAAGCACAAAAATGCTCTACAATATTTCCACCCAAACGTCTTTATGAATTCATGTCATGACAGAAATCGCTGGGGGGAACCCCCCATCCCGGAGACCCTATTACCTTCTCTCTGATTCTGGGAAAGGTACTTCAGATTCCCTGCCACATCCTTCTCCTAAGTCTGACTGGAAAGGTGTGTTGGTTGGGACCCAGGTTGAATCAGACCGCACCTTAACACTTGCTACCTTCACAAAGGAAGGCACAGAGATCACTCTCCCTGACTCTGTAGTGGAAAAAAATATGGCAAAACTTAATCTGGCTCTGGTTAAAAAAAATTTCAGCTTTCGTCCCTCCATTGACATGGTTTGAAAATGGGTGGGAGACCACTAGAAGCTAAAAGGGATTATTGTGGTTTCTGCTATGCCTAGGGGACTCTTTCTCTTCTTATTCATGATTGCAGAGGACTTTTCTTTTGTTCTTTCTAGCTCATGGCTTTATAGAAAACATCTCCTCACCCTGGCTAAGTGAAAGTCGGGCTTTGACCCTTCTGCGGATCTCAAAAGGATGGTTCCTATCTGGGTCTACCTCCCCGAGCTACCACTCAAGTTTTGGGACAAGCAGGTGTTGAGATGGATTGGTAACTCATTTGGGAACTACATCTCATTGGATTTGGTAACCCTTTCCAAATCCCATCTAGTTTTTGTTTTCTTTTGTGTGAATGTGTCTATCAGTAAGACTCTCCCCAAATTTTTGGTCCTTAAGTCTAAGCCAAAAAAAATTGATGTGGGGGTCGACACCAAATCAGGTCAGCCAACGGACAAAGCTAGAAGACAAAGGATTACGATAAAGGATATTTTTGTAGGAAGGAAACAAAACTTGGACCTCACCCAAAAAGGTAACGAATAATTGTTCTATCTTGGAATATAAGGGGGCTCAATAACCCTCAGAAACAACTCAATGTCAACCAATATATTTTTTATTATAAAATTGACTTTCTTTTAATTAAAGAGGTTCAAATATCCTATGATAACTTTGAGGTGTTGGTGGGAAGGCTATGGCCTGGGGCCAATTTTCTATACTCTGACACTCAAGGGGCTTTGGGAGGTATTGCCACCCTCTAGAACCCTTCCAAGGTTAGGGGTGATGCTCACAATTTATCCCACCATCACCTGGTAGTGGCCTTCACCTCCTCGAAGGAGGCTTGGCTCTATTTTAACATCTATGCTCCTAATACTGGCCAGGGGAGAAGGGAGGTTTGGGAAGAACTAAAGTTGTCTTTCTCAACTCTCTGGGATTCTTGACTCATGGTGGTAGGAGACTTTAATTCTCCTTTGATCCCTTCTGAAAAATGCGGGGGCAATATGGATTACACTGACAACATGAGAGACCTGGCTAGCTTTGTTGGTGATAATGGTCTTTATGATGTTGAGCTAAGGGGTAACCCTTTCACCTGGTCCAACAACAGGAAAGCGCATCATCTAATACAGGTTCACCTAGACTGTGTCTTCTAATCCTCTACCTAGGATTTGGGGGCGGCCTCCTCTTTGGTTGTGCTCCATAGGACAACTTCCAATCATAACCCCCTCCTTCTTAAATGGATGGATGTTTGATACCCTTATCCTGCACCTTTCAAATATTATATTATATGGGCTTCCCACCCAGGCTTCCGTGTGAAGATCCAGCAGTGGTCATCTACTCCGATCAAAGGCTTCGCCATGTATAGGGTTGCTTCCAAGCTTGAGCTCATCAGAGGAGTTTTTAAAGGTTGGAGAAAATTTACCTTCAGAGACATCTTCAACACAAAGAAGGCTTTAACTGAGAAACTTGATGCTCTTCAAGGGAAAATGGAAAGGGGTAATCTGTCAGGTGATCTACACATTGAGGAAGAAAATAATAGGAAATGTTGGAAAGAGACCTTAGTTAATGAAGAAGTTTTTAGGAAACAACGATCCCGGGTTTTATGTCTGAAGGAGGGAGATTGTAACACTACCTTTTTCATCAATCGGCCTATAAGCACAAAAAAGGGAATTCCATCACCACTCTAAGGAACTTAGGGGGTCTGGAAATCTCTAACCCTATTCTTCTTTGAGGCTTAGCCAGTAATTATTTTTCCAGAGCTCTCACCAACATTATTTCTCCAAAGCCCTTGGTCCAGATGGGTTTCCCCGGTCTTCTTCCAAGAATTTTGGGATATTATCAGTTATGATGTCATTCATGCTGTCCGGGACGTCATTAGATGTAAAAAGATCCTTAAGCAACTTAATGATACATATATTGTCTTGGTCCCCAAATGTGTTGAGCCCAAAATCATAGAGGACTTCAGACCTATTAGCCTTTGCAATACTTTATCTAAATTCTTCTCTAAAATTATGGTTAATCACATCAAAACTTTTCTTGAAAAAATTATAGCCCCAATCAGAAGGGATTTGTCCTCGGTCGACAAATAATTGATGTTGCCATCACTACTCATGAAATTCTTCATTCCATTGAATGTAGTAAGGTGGACGGGATGGATCTCAAGTTGGATGTTTCTAAACCATATGATAAAGTCAACTAGACTTTCCTTTATAAAGTGATGTGTGCTTTTGGTTTCTCAAAGCAATTTATCACCCTTATTAAGGTTTGCTTGGAGACTATGAGATTCTCGATGTTATTTAATGGTAAACTTGGTGCAAAATTTCCCCCGAGAAAGGGTCTTCGCCAAGGGGACCCCCTGTCTCCCTACCTTTTAATTCTCCTTGCAGAGGTCCTTGGTCGTAACATGATGCAGATGACTCAATCTAGAGCAATTGAGGGGATCAAGCCGACCACTACTCTCCAACTAGCGATCCTGCAAAAATTCATTGATGACACCTTCTTCTTTGGGGCCTCCTCAATTAGGGAAGTAGAAATGTGGAAGCGGTTGCTAGACAATTACACTACTACTTTGGGTTAGCAAATCAACTATCACAAAAGAAGAATGTTCTTCTTTAACACTAAGGACCTGGTGCAAAATTTTATTTGGAAGATTCTAGGATGCCAGGCTGACAAACTTCCTGCCACTTATCTTGGCCTTCCATTGACTATCAAAGATGTGAAGAATGAATTCTCAAATTCTATGCTTTAATGGACCCAAAAAAACTAGCGGATTAAAAAGGTAAACTACTATGTAATCTTGGTAAGCTAAAACTCCTTGCTACTTCCATACAAGGCATTCTAGTTTATTCTCTGGGTGATTCCACAAAACTGTGTCCCACTTTTTAGCCAACTTTGACGCTGAAATGAACATTCTGAAAAAAAAAACTTCGCTTTTGAACATCTATTGTCATTAAACCATTAAGAGTTTGAAGATGATGTAAACTAGTGAATTTTAGCATTTTATTTCTAGTTTATAAATACATATATATATATATATATATATATATAT
>MU227990.1:1343512-1355529 GCA_018584345.1 Thuja plicata | reverse complement strand
AAGCTTCAACTCGAGCACCAGCAGTAACTGCTGGGCCGAAGTTGGCCGGAGCCATACTAAAGGCTAACCCTAATGAGATCCCGCAGTAAATGCGGTATGAAAGATGGAAGGCTCAGAGCGGAAACACAGACAGAAAGCCGTACACATGAAAACCCTAGCCGAAACAAATTTTTGACTTCAAGTTGGGATTGGATTTAACTACTGTAGAGGACGATGAATTGAGCTTGATTTATCCTATATACTATGAAAAGATATAGTTTCTTCCACTACCACCTATTGATTGATCAATTCTAGAATTAGAAAACTTAGATGAAAGAACAGCTTTGGTTACCAAAAGAACAAAGGATTGAGTAAAGATTAAAGTACTTGAAGCTACAACTACTCAGCCTTAAAGTAAAGAAGGTACTTTAAGAAAGAAAAATAATAGCCATAAATCTTCTTCTTCACTTTCTGATCTTTAAAGATCCACCTTGACTACAGTTTCAAAAAAAAAAAAAATTCTAGAGACAATGAATATGACCAAGATAGAACAAACAACCTCACTAACACGTGAAGGTGACTTTATAATTAGAAAACAGGTCTAAAATAAAAGGGGGAGTGTTAAACATGATATACGAAGATGAAGAAAAAAATTAAAGCGCAACACTTTAGGAACCCCAAGGTAATAGTGAGCAGCAAATTTTTGACACTTCACCGTTTTTCATCATGGAATCTCCTTCTCATAATAACTCCTGTCAAATAGAGATACCAATGATAGATATTACTAAAAATGAAGATCAAATACCACTCATTCCTAACTTGGTAATGTCCTTGAATCCATCATTCATTTACATTCGAGAACCTTCAAAAACTTTTTCCTCATTGTGGTTATTGGAGAGCTTACAAATTAAGAAAAGGGTAATACAAGTGGTAACTCTTGGTTTAGACACAATTGCAAATATTCTTCAAGAAAACACTAAATAAAAGAAAACCAAGGCTCTGTCAACCTTGGCAGTTGATTCATCTTTAAGGAATCTCTATATTGAAGTGGCTAGGCCTACTATAGAAAAGGGTATTGAGGAAGTTAAGAAATGTAACTTTAGAATTAGAAAACTAGATCTTGACCTGCCATCAACTCAGGTAAATTTTGAGATCTCTGTAGCCCAATTGATACAAAGAGCCAATAAAGAGAAACAATCAAAATATCGGCTCAAAAATCAAGTTCAAAATTTAGTGTCTTATATCAAGTCTATTGTTGATCCTTTTGATTTACCTTGAGCAACGACGTTTGCATCAACTCTCATAGGTTCTGAAGGCATAATTCAAAACAAAGTCATTGAGGACATAAGAAAATACAAATCTTATAGTAAAATTGATCAAATGACGGATTAGTCAAATGAAGAACGAAGATTTAGACTTTGTGGTCAAAGAAAAGGATATCTATGAGAAAATTGATTTACAGGAATATGAAATAGCTAACGAACTGAGAATAGCCAAAGAATAAGGACTAGCTTTGCAGAGCGTACCAGGTCAACTTCGGGAGATGCCTAAAATTGATCCCTATATGTTAATTGTTGAAAAGGTATTGAAAAATGCAGAAGATAATCAAACAAATATGTGGTAGAAAAGTTTAAATTGGAAGCTAGCGAATATTGGTCAAAGCCTATTTGAAGGTGAGAAGTTTTTATCTTTTTAAGGAAAAGGCACAAGGCCTATATATATTAATATATAATAATGTAAAGAGAGTTCAAGGTGAGAAGTTATTGAGAGGTTGTGAGAAAATAAAAATGAAGATTTTAGACGAGCTCAATAAAATTACCATAGATGCACCAGTGGTAAAGGATTTTCAATAGATCGATCTCCACGCTCTCTTAAACATGTTCACTCGCAAATAAATGCAGATATATAAAACAAAGTGTCTAATGTAGATATCATGAAAATAGTAAGTGCTATTTTATTTGCCTTGGATGCCTATGACATACCATCTTATCACGAGGAGTTGAGGGAGGTACAGGATGAACAAAACACTTTGAAATTTAAAATTGAAAATGTCTTCATCTCTAGTAATGAGCGTATGGTGGAGATTATTGATTCATATAGAACATTTAGATCTAAGTCCTTGGGTTCGTAAGAATAAACTATCAACCTTAAAAAATAATTTCGAAGAGATTAGTAGTGAAATGCTATAGTGGAAGAACATGTTCTTCTTATTTTATATTCCCTTTAGTTTAGATTCAAATTCTTTTCTCTTATTTAAGGCAAAGTTAGATAATTGCCTCTTTTTTCGTAGAAAGTGTTAAGTTCATAACCATACTCAAAATACGTAAAAAATACTTAGTTATTAACTTGACAATTTAGGTGATTACAGGGAGATATGCCTATATAAGGAGATGAGAAGGCTTTTTTAAGAACTTTTGACACTTTATGATCTTGGGGCAGAATTATTATGAGGTTGTATAACTTTATTGAATGAATGCAAGATAAGTTTTGGAGGTGTTTCTTGTTTTTTAAAGTATTCATATGTAATCTTTTGTGTCCATCATATGAGAACATAATCATTTTCATCATTTTATTACATTTTATAATGATAATGGTCATAAGTGAATTTGTTTAAAGCTGCAATATACTCTTATTTGGTATTTGTGAAGTGTGTAGGTTATTCATAAGTCACAATTTCATCATGGGATATACGTAGGCAAAGTCTTTGATCTCCAATGGTGAAACTAATAAAATACTGTCTTTCCAATAAAATCTTGATAATATTTGTATATCTATTATCACGAACCTCAAAATTGTGAATATCTATTCTATTATTTTATTATTTTTTTAAAAATAAAAAAACAATTATATCATATGGTGGAGATTCCCTCTTAAATGCCAAGGAAGGTCATATTCAAGAAACAATCTCCATAACTATTGTACGTGATTTTTCACTCTACCATTGGGCACTTTGTCAAGAATTTCAAATTGAGAAATCTCTTTACCAACAGGTTATTGGAAACTCTGCTAGGGAAATGAACAAATATTTTATATCGGTTGTTTATCATGGTTGAAAATTGTGTGGTCACGTGAGAACTTTTTTCTAGTGCTTCAATCAAATCTTAGTTGTTATGATGAACAAGAATATGTGAATTCTCAATTGAAAACACTATCCTGCATGTATAGATGAAGTAGGTGCAACATTTACGTAGGAAGACTAAGTTATTTCTTATGAGTCACAACAACTAAAAGTATATGATTTTAATTATCACACATAATCTTGAGCTTGTATTGGTTTTATGTGCTCACACAAAATGAACATATTTTATCCTTGGGAATCATTGTTATAAATCACTAATCATAACAATATACATTATATCTTTTCCTAACTAAATCTCAATGCCCAAAAAAGGTAATGCATGAAATTATTATGTGAATATAATTTTGATGTATATTACATCAAGGGTAAGGAGAATGTGGTGGAAAATTGTTTGACTCAATGATGACATGAGTTTATTTTTATGACCTTATGAACAAATCTAAGGAAGGATTCACATCTTGTAAAAATTATTAGAGAATGACTGGTACCTAAGGTTTAGGCAGAGATTTAGTCATAGAGAGTTGTTAAGGGAAACTATCAAGGATACAACTTAGAGCTAGATGGGTTTTTTTGAATGAGAGGACACATAAAATGCCATAGATTGGGAACCTTTGAACAATGATTCTGACAAAGAAGTACAAATCTCCTTATGTAGAGCATCGATGGGAAAAGAAGATGCACACAGATCTCCATCAATTATAATTTTCGGTATGCATGCATAAATACATTGTAGATTTTGTTATATGTTGTCTTGAATGTCTAAGGATTAATATCAAACATCATCACCTAGTAGAACTTCTTTACCCTCGTGAGATTCTTGAGTGGAAATGGGGTACTATCTCCACATATTTTATTATTGGGATAAACTTGTCACCATAAAATCATGACACTTTCATGGTAATAGTTGACACTTTAACTAAGGTGGTATACTTCTCTCTAGCTTATACCACCTATTTAACACTAGCAATAAATAGAGTCTTATTCAGTGCAATATTGTGAATATATGGGATTCTTTACAAGATCATATCTACTAGGGACCTAATGTTTACTTCATCTATTTAGTGCACATTACAATAATCTTTGAATAGTCAACTCAACCTCAGTATTGCATATCATATGGAAACATATGACCAAATAGAGTTGGAAAGATTATTGGCCTTGAAACAAACTTGAAAATAATTAATGATAACCTTTATATTCTAATTTCACTCAGCTAGAAGGTGGTTATGGAAATGGATAAGAAAAATAGGATCTTAGTAAATATGTATCAGAAAATGTATCAGAATCAGGTTCATATTGTTGATGTCAAGCTAGGGAATAAAGGAAAATAAGGGTCTATTGATGATAGTAAGAAACCATGTACAAGGATGTACTAAAATTTTAAGAGGGCTCATGTTATCTTTTTTTGTGACTTTTAGGGCCTTAAGAAGATAGCCTTTGATACTATCCAATTGGAGGTTGAAGTTACAAAGGCCCTGAACAAATTAAATTAAGTATTTTTTGTTTTTGTTTTTTCTATTATGTTCTCCTTTTTATTTCCCTTTTCTAGTTGTTGATAGGCTATCATTTTCTTGATTTTTTTTTGTAGGAATGGTTTTGAGTCTGTAAAAAACTAATTTGACCCTTAATAAAAATAGAATATGGATATTTTTTACTTTAAATACTACTTAGATGTTGCAAGGACATTTTGATATTTCAAATGCATGATTAAAACTTCTGAAAGGTTCTAGCTGTGAGGAGAGTTCTAGTGCAACTTTTTATTTTGTTGATGTGGATGTTTATATATGACAAACTAATGATTCTACTATCCCTCTCAAGCTTAATATGAGTGCCAATAGAAGAAAAGGGCTCTATTGGAAGGCCAATATTACGAAGTCTGGTGTAACATCAAATTTCTTTATCTCACTACTAGAGCACTAGAGTTATCCACTTTTTTGATGTGGATGTCCATGTAAAATTTTTTTTGACTCATCAATCATATCGTAGCTTGAAATTATTTCTATTAGAAATAGAGAGCTCCAATAAGAAGATCTAACTTAACTAACATTATTCATAATAAGAACCAATAAAACTGTCTCCTTCATGACTTACATTAGAAGTATAAGAAGTGTTTACATACACATTAATCAGCGAACTACTCACCCAAAGCATATGAATTCTTTTCATGGATATCTTTTTTCAATGTATTAAGTTTCTAGAGTGGTTGTTCACTATTATGGATCTAGAATACCTTGATATTTTTTGTGTGAGTCACACTAGTATAAGGATTTTTAGATCCCAATTATTTTCCAATAAAACATTTACTACAATGAATAAATATTTTGCATAGATAAATGAGTATGTTTCCCTAGGTAAAGAAGAAAAAGGAATTAACAACAAGACCATGGATATTTATCTTGAAATTATAGAACTTGATGGTGCTCAAATCAATGGATTGGATTTCCTATGAACTTGTCAATCAAATTCTTGGAAACCCAAGTGATTTGGCCAATAAACAAGTCACAACCAAGGCAAGGTTGGAATTTCTAAAATTTTGGCTTTGCAAAACCAAGGATGGTAAGCCTATACCTTAAACTTATCCTTCAAGTCTTAAGGTTTTTTATAGCAAATGAGAAACACTTCAAACTTCTTTCTCAAGTATGTCAAGGAACTTGAAATAAATCTAACTAAAAGCAATGTATCATGAAGTATAAACTAAAATACTTTAAGTAACTGAAAGAATGTTTGTAAATGTAAATGTGAATTGAAGTGAACATATAGATAAGATATCACAAAACTATAAGCAATAAACCGAGTAACTATAATTCAAATAATGATTAGACTAGTGCCTTATATCACAGGCAATAGAGTCAAAATCATCCAACCCTATGTACAACCTCAGAGACAATTATCAAGAAACATATCTCTTCAAAGGCATTATGATGAGCATGTATCTTAAGACAAATCCACAACTTTCATTATCAATTTGTATTTTCATCTTTCATGGTTAAATTCAATTGATTGTGGCTGCAATCAATCGGTCTATCATTTGAGGAATCACATTAGATGATCCTTCTTTAAAGTTCCTTTTGCATATATTAGAAGAAGATGGTGAAGACAGAAAAAGGGAGGCTTATGCTCAGATTGAACAAGGCCATGTACTTGATGATTATCTTGGTGAGGAAGATGAGTGAACTAGGAATGTAGAAGATAAAGAAGCATCCATTCTTGAGAACCATAATAATACTTGTGATGACATGGAGGAGAAAAATTTGGATGATATTGAAGAAGAATTTATACGTAGTGAGATTTGCATGGATACACGTATCAATGACCATGATGATTAGAAAGAAGATCTTCTCAGTACATAAGAAATATCATATTTAATAGACATGGAATATCAAAAACATGTTGAGAAGAGTGGTCAAATTTTTTCTCAATGCACCATGATAAGAAAGTTGATGGATTAGTACATACTCAGGAAGTTCTAGATGAAGAAGATGATAAATTTTAGGAATCAAATAACGGAGTTGAAATAGAAAAAATACAACATATGAACATGAATAAGTTTCAGATGAAAGATCTCATGGAGATATGCCCGAGTTCTCTATATCCTTGAATCCATTATTTGAAGAATATATTCTATGCAATCAAGTCTATCAACATCATGATAAAGACAGTGGGCCTAGTGATTATTTTGAAGATGATGAAAATCAAAATATGTATGGGAAGTGTATTAAGAAAGTGAGACATGCATTATTTCATCTTACGAGTAGAAGTTGTATCAAACATGTGAATATGAGATGGAATCAAATAGACATAATGAGGAGAATTTTTTGAATATTAGTTCTGAACATTATCTGAGTATCCTATCTGATCAAATTCTTGATAATAAGGAAGTTCCTGAATGTGAATTATTTCCAAATTTGTTTTGTGAAGAGAAACAACATCTTGAGTATAGGGAAGATTGTGTACGTAAAGGCATCCAAGAAAAAGGGCTTAATCTAGTTACTTGTAGGGTTGATCAAATACATGGGGATCTTCTATTAAGCAAGGACTATTGTGCACCTAATGAATTTTCTAATGGTAAAAAAAAAGTCAAAGCGTGTTAATAAAGAAATGAATGTTGTCCATAAGAATGGTGGCATCATATTCAAGAGATCCAAAGTATTACATGATCAGAATTATATGTTTGATAGAGGAAAGAAGCAGTGTTCACATTTTTGGGGGGCCTGGGGCTACAAATTTCACTTTGCATTAGATTAAGTGTGGATACTTGGTCTACTTCTCCAGAGATAGTTGGAATCTCACTATGCTCAGAGGGAGCATACGTCCCCAGAAAGAGCCACTGGTGGTATCCTAAATTTTGAGAATTTAGAAGTCCCAATCCATTATAAAGAAGCAAGTTTCTCCATACTAAAAAAATAAAAGGAAGGAAGCTTTATGACACAAATAAATAGAACTAACTAATTGATGCCTTAAGAAAATGCAGGAATTTTGACCTGCTATGAAGACGATGCCGACATAGGCTGAAGATGGTCAAATTTTAAAAATATAAAAATGACCGAGTTCGGGAAATCAAATTTCCTATCTCTAATATATATGTTATCTTTTCACTAGGTGTTTTGGATTTTTGACCAAAGCCAAATCCGAAAGTTAGGTGGTTATTTTTAGATAATTTATTGTTTTTTTCAAAATAATATGTAATAAGGGTTGTGTCTTTTCACCCTAAAGAGGTGTTAAAGTCACACACACACACACACACACACACACACACACACACACATACAGATGTAAAATCTAAAATGTAAAGAGACAAGATAATACAATATAATACAATCTCACATATTTGGATAATTTTGGATCAACAACTATAACATGGACCTAGATGTACTATTTTTTTCAAAATCAATAATGATAAGTGTTTTTTATTTCATCTGTGGGAATTGTCTCAACTTCATTTTTTATTAGTCCCTTAAATAAAATCTTTATATTTTCTTCAAAGTGATAGTTTGATGTTGCATACTTAATTGATTAAATTTATAGCTTTCATTATCAATTGGTCTTTTCATCTTTCATGGTTAAATTTAATTGATTTTGGCTACAATCAATTGGTCTATCATTTGAGGAGTTAAAATAAATTGAGATAGTTGTGGAGTTGTTTTAAGATACATGCTCATCATAATTCCTTTGAAGTGATGTTTGTTGCAAACTGTCTCTGAGGTTGTACATAGGGTTGGGATGATTTTGACTCTATTGCCCGTGATATAATAAGGCACTAGTCTAATCATTATTTGGATTATAGTTATTAATTTAATTATTTATACTTTTGTTCTATCATATCTATTTGTTCATTTCAAATTACATACATATTTACTAAACATTCTTTTAATTACTTAAAGTATTTCAGTTTACAGTTCACAATATATTTCTTTCAATTAGATTTCTTTCAATTGCCTTACCATAATTGAGAGAGAAGGTTGAATTTTTTCTTATCTTCTATAAAAATCCCTGTAACTTGAAGGAAAAGTCCAGGTATAGGCTTACCAGCTTTGGTTTTGTAGAGCCAGAATTGCAGAAGTTCCAACCTTGCCTTGGTTGTGACTTTTCAGTTGGCAAAATCACTTTGATTTCCCAGCATTGGATTGGAAATTCCATAGGAAATCTAATCTATTGATTTGATAACCAACAAAATCCTTACCTAATACAACATAATTTTGAACTAAAGTGGTCATGTTTCAACTACAAAATTGAAATCCTTAGAAATAATAACTACAACTCTTACAAATAGAAATAGATGAGGCAATGGGCCCCTTCTCCAATATTGATATATGATATCTATGATAGATATAACATTAAGAAATCGGTGGTCAGTGGGAATACCATGTGCCTTTTCATCATGAATAACATAGAAAATTTAAAACTTATACTAAATCATTCTTTTAGTAGGTTCATGTATGAATATATGTCGCTAACATGTCCACTTGCATTGAAATAATTCCCAGCCCAACATGACTTATATATCCTAAGATGGTTAGGTTAGTTATTTAGGAGGCATCCTCATTAGAATCAATTTCTACATTGTCTAATTCATCAAGGAAATTTAGAAATGTTGGGAGACTCTATAAAAAAATGGAAAATTCTAAATAGCTAATGCATTTTCCAAAACTATCATCTACTCCTATGTTGTAAATTATATGTCTACATCTATACACTAAGGACAAAAAAGTATAACCCTACATGATGAGAGAAAAAAGGAGAATATAGAGAAATAGAAGAAGCATCAATTATAATTGTATTGATGAAACCTATGCCCTTCCCAAAAATATGAGTTGCACAATATTTCTCCTCCTTAAAGAGAATGTAACTATTCCTATATTTTGATGTGCACTTTTCTCATTTGGTTGCAACTAGGAATAGTATCATTTTTTATTTTACTCTTCTTTATATTACTTGGCAATTTGAAATCCATACATTTCTTTGTCAAAATGTCATGGTTTCTCTATGGTCTACACATAGCCCTTTTTCTCTATGGGTACATAGGATTTAATATAATTTTTCTCTCTAATTTCTGCATTGTTAATACTTTTGGGCACTACAAGCATTAATATTTATATTTCCAATAGGCTATAAAAGCATTGTCCTTGATTTCCTCCACAATTTTTTGAAATCGATCTATTTCTTATATGTGCATCTAGAGAGTTTACTTATCTCATATCTATAAACATATATATTTTATAGATTCCACATTTCCTATTCAACTTCCTTTAATTCCCTCTATGAATCCACTTCAAGGTCACTGCATGAATGCATATCAAGAGATGGCTCTAGTCACTATTAGTTGTTCTCATTAAAAGAAACACCTCTAATTTATCAATCGGACTTGGAATTATTAACTTGAGATTTAACACAATCAATATCAGCCCAAGTATTAATGACACTCACATTGATCACTAAAGAGAATAAGTAACTCTTTAAATAACTCTGGTTTTCCACTATATTCACTAATGTCATCTATCTCTTAATTAAATCTAGATCTTGACTTGAATTTTCTATGCAGTGGGATAAATCATTAGGAGATTTGTGCTTTCTTCCCATGAAACAGTGGTGAAGTTAAGGAAATATTCATCAAACATACATTATTGTAACACTTGTGACCTAGCCAAAATTGACAACATCAATACACAACTTTCATTTTTACAGGTATTACAACATATCAAAAGATAAAACAATGTCCATCAACCTTTGATATTTTTCTACAAGTGTTACCTACAATTATAAATATTAAGCAAGAGAAATGAGTTCCTGAGTTGTCCCTGCGTGGCATAATGGAAAAAAAGGAAAACACATAATAGCTTGGAAAACACATTTTATTTAATATTGTAAGAAGTAATATTTATATAACACCATCAAATGCTACATTAAGCTACAACATAACCATTCAATATTTCATAACAAATTCTAATATGCAATGTAAGAACCATCCCATGCATACATCTCTACTTATCCATCCTTTGACTATCAATGGTCTTTCTTTAAAAGGTATAGCTTTAATCATATTCTTGAAGCCTCATTTAAGGTTTTACCTCATCACTTTTGGAATGTCAAGGTACTCCTCTACTCAAAAGGTGGGATCGTGTATATTCTTCACTAGCCCTAATTTTCATATGGGATAGAGTGCTTGAGAACATTGACAAAGTTTACAATTTATTTCCTTAACAGATTTATTCATTGCATGCTCATGTGTTGTTGTTTTATTTATCCCTTCTCACTACACAAAAATAGGAGCATAAAAATTTAGGAAATGTGAACTCCATTGCCAAAAAATCTACATGTGAAACCCATCATATTTCAACATGTTTTTCATAGTTTAAAACATTTTGTGTATTTTCAAATAATTTATCAAATAATTCAAAGACTGTATTCTTTTACTCCTCTTTGTCAATTAACTTTTATCTATTTAAATCAGTTAAAAATTTAAATTATTTAGACATCTTTTTTTTCACATCCCAACACTCATGACCCAAAATATTTTTTATTAAGAATAAAACAAGTTTTGAAGGGACCTAAAACCCAATTTACAAAAAGTTTCCTTCAAAAAATAGCCAAGAAATGGGTAGCCAAGCATTAGAAAAATCTTTAAAAAAATAGAAGGCATAAAGAGAAACATATCTGACAAAGATGACATATTTCAATTTTTTTAAAGTCTTGGTAACTTTAGATTCCAAAAAGGATGTATTAAAAGCCAAATTCTTAAGGTCATGTAAATCTTGACAAAAGTGAAAAAATATCCTTTTCAAGTTTCCATGAGGCCTTGTGCAGAATCCTTTATTATCCTTAGTAGACGCTTATTTTAACATTTTTGCTACATAGACATCAACAACCTGACCCTGATTCTTATGCATCTTCTTATACTTGTCCACCAAGTTTCTAATATTCATTGAAATATTTTTAATCACCTTCTGGATTAAATGATATTGTCATTAATATCATTTTAATATTCACTTTCTTTTTTGGTATTAAGGAACACTGAGAGTGGGGGTAAATTGGTGTTCTCCAATTTTTAACCTTGTTAAGTTGATTCTTAACCATAAAAAACATCCAATCAATATGAAGATGCTAAAGCAATATACAAACATCCACAACACCAAAACATTGGGATTTTTATTGTGGAACCCATGTTAGGGGAAAAACCATAATGAGGATGGGACCCACAAATAAAAATAAAGTTTAGAAGTATTATACCATGTTAAAGGTTTACAAAATGGAATGCATGTGCATTCAAGCTTACAGCCTAGAGCTCACTACTCAAATACAAAAAGCCTTACTACCTATATGATAACTACAATATCAAAGAACTAATTGAACTAGTACACAACATCTACAAATGTCAAAACAATTCCAATTAGGTACACTTTTTTGATTTCATGCACTCTATGCTATATCTCTTCTTTGCTCTCAATTGGACCTCAAATCCTTA
>MU227990.1:1309959-1333643 GCA_018584345.1 Thuja plicata | reverse complement strand
TTCTGCTTGTGGCTTTGCCTTGTCTTTCTGTCCCGTTTTTTTTTTCTTTCTCCAAGGTTTTCTTCCCCAGCGTGCTATTTTGTTCATTCGGTTTTCACCTCCGGGACTCCGCTCCCAGATGTCGTCCTTTGGTGGGGGCCGGATTTTGGACTCTGGGATTCTTCGCCACGATGTTCTTAAGATTATCATCGCGAGGAATCCCCGGGCTCAGAGTCTGGGAGTTTTGCCTGATCTGAGATCGCCGGAAGGAGGAGGATTACCTTTTATCGCGGGTATAAATAGGACTTATCTGTCGCTTTCACATTTACCATGATTAAAACTTCCAAGCACTTAAAGCGAATAAGAAGAGCGATTTCAAAGCGATTAACAGAGCATTTGCAGAGAGTTTGTGGTAACCAGTGCTTAACATTTTCAGTCATTCTCAGGCAAATACGAGTGCTTCGTGGTGGTGACTCTGATCGTCAGATAACTTGAGCTGTTGCAGAGCTCCTGCGGTAAATCCTCCTTTTTCCTCCATCTTCTGCGTTCTCAGGTTGGTATTTCCGCTTTCCCTCCTCTTTGTTCTGCTTCGCCTCTTTGGCTTTTCTTTGGTTTTTATTTGGTTTTTGCTTGTCTTGTCTCATCTTGTTTCTCTGTTTCATCTAGTTCCCTGTTTATGGTTTTGTCACCCGTTGGTGGGTCGACTCTGCCAGAGGGTTGTCCACCCTCTGCGTGGAGGTGGTCTATCTGTAAAATTTGTAGATAGCTATGTATATGTTTCTACCTCGTTTGGTTTTCCCGCGGGTGTCGTCTTGCATTGTATATTCATGTATATATGTATATAGTTGTAATATAGTCTCTGTATATCCCTTGGCTCCATGTATATCCTTTCGGGTGGCTTGACAAGCTAGTCGAGACACCTCTATTTCTGGATTTCCACCTCAGAACTTGCTTCAGGGTAGAAAACCACCTGTTTGAAACTCGGCTCTCGGCCGGTTTCAAATAGGCAAATTTCTCTCTCCTCCATGAAGTCTGTTACAGCCTCATTTATTTCCCATGCGCACAATTAATCTTAGCCAAGTGGCTTCCACTTTTCATGCGTTCAGACAGTTGGGTCCGCTGTCATCGCTATCACTTCTATTTAATACCAACGCACGTGGCAACCACGTGGGCTCGGTGACTTGGCTTTTCACACGTCCTCACCAACGGTCATTTATCTGGGTTTCAGGTCTCCTACCCTCTTCCATCCTATGTCCTTTCCAAGTGTGATGAAATTCCCTGGACCCGGATGTTTGATAATATCTTAAGTTTATGATATATTTTTCTTTTTGGTTATCTTTTCATGAAACTAACTTTTCAGGAAAGAAAATATCACGATGGTAGGTTCTCCGGACCCCGAAATAATTATTTTGATGAATGTATCCTAATGATCGCTTTGCCTTGCAGGTTCCTAGAGTTCATATTCCAAACATGTCTGAAGCATCCGCATCATCTCCGCCTGGAAGTCCGGAACTACCAACCGCAATAGAAACCAGGGCAGCAACAAAGTTAAAGATGGAGAAAGCAATGGAAAAGATGCCCCTCACCATGAAATTTATATAGGATAATGTCATCGTGGGCTCGAAGATTGAGTCCAAGGTAAAGCTGATAACTAACACTAATGTTGGAACATGGTCGGAGATGCAGGCCTTGGTGAAGATAATGCACATCCAGCGACAGGCTGGAGATCCATTAGCAATTAATTTTGGGAACTCCGCAATCCTCCGGGCAGCTTGCTTCCCATGCTCCGTGCAATCTCCGAAGCTTATCCTGACACTGGCGAATAACTACAACTCTTCTGTCTGGGCCGTTATGCTCATGACCGTAGAACCTATGGGATACCCCACTACTATGGTGTCCCTTGATCCCGTCATGTTCCAAACAAGCCTGGGGATCCCACAGTTTGACAAAGCCTCAGTGGTCACAAGGATGGATGCCTTGACCCAGTTCACACAACTGGAGGATGTTGCCCGGGTATACATGAATGCCCATTGGCTCAAGGTCCCAAAGAGGGATCCAACGAGAATGAAGATAGAGATTCCCCACTCTGAATTCAAAGAGAGCATCCAGATGGGGATGATAGCATTGGCCCGGGTCTTCGGGCAACCCTCCGCCCAAGAGTTTTCCAAATAGATGTACTATTTCCTCCTTGGCATCAGCACCAAGGGAGGATACTTCGACTGGGCGACAATAATTTCTAACCACGTCGACTCCCAATTCCGGCAATTGAACCAGAAGAAGTTCTATATGTCTTCCTACGTAATCTCAGCCCTAGCGCAGCAGAGGCCCCATTCTCACAGCCTACTCACTGATGGCGTACTTGAGATTGGCCCATGACAAAAAGCACCATGGGACCATTTCCCATAGGTTCAATCAGAGGCCAGCTTCCCTAGTTTCTACAGGGTAAATGATGCATTCGTTTACTACCATTTGCTTACACCCACCGGGGATGCCGGATACCGCCTGTCTATTGAGGTGATGAAGTTGGTCCATAGCTATGGACACTACTATATTCAGTTCCACAGTATACATACATTAGGGTCACCAGCTTCTCCGGGAAACCCTACTTGTTGCCCAGGCATTGCGGGGACAAGATCGTGCTATTGGAATACTGCCGGCAAATAATGGAGGTGCATGCCTTCTTTGCCCTCAAGAAGGTCCCCAACGTCCCATTCCCAATCACCTGTGGGAACTACACCTGTAGTCTGGCTGCCGCAAAAGAGGCAGACAATGAATTAAAAAGCTACAACTTGCAGGAATTTTATCTAGCGCAGAAAATTTTTGATCCGCATGGCAGAATTGCAGCGGCAATGCCCCGGGCTTCAGAGCCCCATCACATACACATGGAGGAATTCTGGGCAGATTTCCAAGATGATGTGGATGTACGGAGCTGGCACTATATCAGAATGACTGCCAGAATGATGCATAAATTGAAGCTCCATAAATTCCTGGTAGACTTCTCAGATGCCGCCCCCACCATCGATCCCCAGTACAAAGAAAAGGGGATCGATTAAAAGGCCCTTCCACCAGTGAACTGGGGCACCCGAGAAGGGCCCACGATCGAAGACTTCACCCGAGAGGTAGTAGAGCGACACCACACCTACTTCAAAAAGGTGTGCCCTAGGAGTACCCACCGAGCAGCCCAGCCGGTGCCAAAGTTAACTCTACCAGTACAAAGATTGACCCCGGGGGCCATAACTTCTTTGCAGGGGCAAGATAAGGGAAAAAGAATAGTTACAACCCCTTCTGCGCAAGAAGTCCCCATTATAGAACAAATAAAATATTCGGTGGCAGCCTCCCAACAAATGAGGGAGAAGTTAATAACAAGGCTGGCCACCCCACCACTTATGACCAGGCCACTTCGTCCTCCTTCCTCCCCGTCATTGGCAGCCTTAATGGTCAAGGCGACAGGGGTGGATCCACTAGAAGTAGTAGCAATAAGAGATGCAGGACCTCCTCTGGTTACCCAGAGGAAGAAAAAGCTCAGCAAAAATCCCAAGGAAGAACCAGCACCAAAGGCATCCCTTCCCTGAGAAGTAGAGATCCTTTCTTCTAGTTTTTCAGAACCGGAGAAAGAAACAGAGCCCGCAGAGGTCCCAGCCAGTTCCCCTCTAGAAGAAGAATTTGATGTATTTGTGGTCGATGAGTTCGGTAACTTGCAGGGGGACGATGCACAAGCAGAGGTAGAAGTCCCAGGGGCAGAAAAGGGGGCTACAAAGAAAGAAGACATTGAGCAAGAACCTACACAAGGGAAAGAGTAGTAGGTAGAAGGAAAGGAGCCGAAACCAGAGATTATCTCCAGGGCTCAAGCAATGCAGGGTCTAGGAGTGGACCAACAAAAATCAAGTGAACAAATGGCATTCATTGGGGGAACCGGACCTTCGGGAATAATCGTAACCTGAGCCGCCATGTTCTAAGGGCCACTCCTAGGGGCGACCTTCAGGCAGGTGATCACAGTGGCCCAAACTCTAAATCTTGGCTCAATACCTCCCCTCCTACCAAAAGAGGTACCAATTGAGGAGGAAACCCTGGTAGAAGAAGAAGAACAACAAGAGGAGAAGCTAGATGAAGAAATCCCTGAGGAAGCCTACCAGAGTCTAGGCCCAACGATTGACATACAGGACCAGGCTAGGGAGATGGAGATTGAAAAGGATGTTGCTGCGGAAGGGGTTGAGGCAGGGAGAGAAATGGGTGAGGTCCACATTGTTGAGGAGCAACAACCATAGGATACTGGGAAAGAATCAGGAGAACAAACCCTGGCAGGAAGGCCACCTCTCCCTCCTCAGTGGCTGGTAGAAACTAGGAAGAGAAAGGCTTAGTCCACTCTGGTAATTCCTCTCTCCCTGGCTGAAATGATGGCCCAAGTTTAGGCTCCGCCCAAAGCAAAGAAAGCCCGGACAGTTCACACTCTTCGAACTGGGCCGGGCGGAAAAATAGTTATCATCGTGGCAACACCTCCCCCAGACGCCGATGAAGTGACCGCGGACCCCGCAGATTACAATGTTGCAGAGGTGTCCCTAGGTAAGAGGGGAAAACAAGGTGAGGTAGACTTGCTAAAAGAGGCAGCAAGGGCAGTGGAAGCCCGATATGAGAAAGAGGCCCAGAGGCTCAAGGCTGAGAAGGAAAATAATGCAAACCTTATGGGTTTACTGAGCTAGCCCGAGCCATTAATACCGCTCCTCTGGAGACCTCTGCATTAGAAGAACTACTGTAGAGTGACATAGATTCCCTGCGAGTAATGAAAAAGAAATCCCAGGCAGTGGATGAATGGGTCGCACTGTAGATAGGAAACACTCGACGTTTCTTGGCGTCCACTCTCCCATATCTATACACGGCCCGATAAGTTATTCATCAGGTGGAAGCGCTTATTGAGCAGTGGGAGAGTGACGCCAAAAATTACCAAGCGTGGAAGGTGGAGCTCGAATAGCTCCTCACCTTGGGAGAAGATATAATTTATGAATCCAGAATTCTAAGTGAGGAATAATTTGATTTTGTAAGAACCCAGCACTCTAGGCTTGACCTCACATTGGAGGTAACCAAGCAACTGGTAGGGTCCTTGCAAGAAAAGGTAAATACTGTAAAATATTCTTCTAATTTATACAAGTCTTTTTTAATAAAGGCTTCTGGGGCTGATCCCCTTAGTACAAATATGTATACCCCCGAAGACTTAGTTTTGGGGAGTTTTGATGAAATAATGAAATCCCAGTATCAATCCCCGGAGGGGATAAATGGGGCCCAGATGGTGAAACTAACCAGTATGATACTTAAGGGTCATGATACCACGAGGATGATAGATGAATTTAAAGAAAATATTCCGGGTCTGGGGGAACAAGTTGAAGTGGCCAGGCATAGAAGGGCCAGCCTAAGAGATATAGATGAAGATGGCATTTCCCGCCTCCTCCAAGCCTTCAATGATAATAAGCAACCTTGAGCTTTCTCTGGAGGCTGGGGGGAACTCAAGTGTTGGGCATTCTTTATTCTTTGGGGACGTAAGTTCCCAGATCCCAGAGTCCCAGATCCAAAATTTTGTATTCTTTAAAGTGATTTGTGTCTCGGTCCCCGAGGCCGACCGATCACTTTCAAAAGTGGTTAATAAAGGCTGTCAAAAGGTAGTTGGCCACATCAAGGGGCATCAGCTCGGCAGATGGTCTTCTGACAGGGTGATCTTCTCGAGGTGCCACTCAAGGGTACACCTGGCACATTGGAGACAGGGCACCGCATTTCCTATTTATGAGGCATGTAGCCTCGGTCCCCGGGGGACCTACTTTCTTCTTTCTCCTCTCTGGCTCTCTTCTGGAGGCTGATTCTCCCACTGTATATTCTTGTCTTATTCCTCTGACATGGAAGACCTATTCCATCTCCAAGTCTTTTGTAGGGTGGCGCAGGTAGTACTGGCCCCCGGATATTGTATTTTATTAAAACTTGATGTAAATAGGGTTAGGGTTAGAAGAGAGTTGTATAAGTAGCCAAAATGGCCCATTTCCAAGGGTCAAAAAAATTGATGATTTTGTTGCCCATAGAAATAGAAAAGTGATTCCTCATTTTAGTTGCAGAGCTCAATGCTCCATTGTCCTATTCTTAATAGTTAGATGCTCCCCTAGAGCCACCGTTGTATCACGCACCAGTGCTTGCTGGAAAGGATATTAATAAAGAAGAAAGAATTCTCAGCAATGGTGTTGTTGGAATTCTTACTTCTGAGTTAATGGTATTTCATATTTTAATGTTCTTTATGTCTTCTACTCTGATATGTTAAAGTAGATTAACAACCTCTTTACTCCTGCTACTGATAAAATGCTAACTAATGGTTATGTATTTCTTTGGTATTTAGTGTAGTGTATCAGAGTATTATTGATGTTCCAGACATTTCAACATGACTATAATTAGATGAAATGCTTCTAACCCTACAGGATCTTTTTCATTTTATTTTCTTAGTGTAGAGTGCTAGGGGAAACCTTACTATATTGAATCTTCGGAGGTTTTGAGTTGAAGAAACCAACTATCCCCCTTGAAAATAGTCACTTCTCCCAACCAATCCCCGCATCGTCGTGACCCGACACCCAGGTGCTTGAAGGCCTGGGGAATTTATTTCACCCGGATAACCTTTGCAGGCGGAGTTGGCCGGTATCTCCGAAACCCGGTGACAACTTATTACTATTGGAAGACCCGGTCAAGAAAACCCCGTCAACAGAAACTGGCGCTAGAAGGAGGGCATGAACTCATCCCCCTCCCAAGATTCTGATTTTACACATCCTAAAGGTTCCCCGAGTCATAGTTTTAAGAGAAAAGCCTTCAGCGGGATTGGATCTTTCTCCCCAGCTAGGTTTGAAAGAGTCCTTAGGTCTACCCCGAATCCTGGGAGGTTTGTCAACCTCGAACCCCCTTCTCGAAAGAAACGGACCTCGAAAATCATACCAGCCACTATTGTTTGGGGATCTACCATACATCCGTATACCCAAACTCCTCAGGCAATTCTGGGAACTAGTGCCCAAACTACCCAACATATAGTTCCTCTAATGACTGCGTACTTCGGAAACACCGAGTCCCCAATAGGAACTTTTCCAGGCATGATCAACGACTTACCCTCCCACCCAGAGAAGATCTTCCCACGATATGAGCACTTAGGCTCACGAACCATGGAAGAACACTTACAGGCATACAAAGATGCCATAAACTGACACCGGATCCAACACGAGGATGTTGTGACCCAGATGTTTCCCTTGTCTTTAGGGCAAGGTGAGTTGAACTGGTACCTTAACCTTCCTGCCAATTCCATAAACAATTGGCAGGACATGGAGGACGCCTTTCTGGCTACCTTTTGCGTGCATGTGGATCCAGCTTGGTCCCATAGCCAGTTCATCTCCATTAGGAAGGAACCCAATGAACCTCTTGCAGCATTCAACCATAGGTTCCAGTGCACCCTGAAGTGGTCCACGGGCCCCTTCATTCCATCCCCAGAGGTAACCATACAGACCTACCTCAACGCGATGGACCCTTTCTATGCCACTCTCCTTTGGAGAACAACCATCGCGGGTGACTAGGACACCTTGGAAAAAGTCTATAACCTAGCCCTAGAACTGTCCCGTGGTCCCAACAAATTCCCAGGCGGGATTGGGTAAAGCACACCTTTCAACATGATCCCCAACCGAACTGCATATGCCGGGGGATACAACCCCAATCTGGCAATAGGTGCCCCACCAATGGCAATGAACCCTCCGCCACCCTTAATAGACCAACAGGCACGGTATGTTTACCCAGCCCAGACCTAGATGACACCGGGTCTAGAAGTCTTCCCTTGGAATCAGCCACAGCAGACACAATAGACTCAGACACAACCATCCGGAGTGCCCTTCTTTCAGTCGTCTGTGGCTGGAGGATTGCCGCCCTCAACTTCGGCTAATCCTGCTACCTTCCCAGGAAGCCAACAACAACCACAGCCATCACATTGTGACACTAACACTCAGTTGACCACCGAGGTCGAATCCCTCTGACGAATGTTGTCCACCTTGACTATGGACATGGGCGAACTGAAGGCGGGGTCCTACGCACCCCAGAACTCAAATTCCCAGAGGGGAAATATTTTCTCTGGCCAACGAAACAATAATACCAGAGGAAAAAACTTCAACAATGGGTCTAGGCCCAATCAACAACAATGGAATAATAACGCGTATACCGGAAGCCCACCTCTGAACCAAAACGCCAACCAAAATGGTGCTGGACCATCACATTTTACACTGGTCATAGACTTTCAGCCTATGACTAGCTGGTGTAGATTACACGACACTGGTTCTCACAATGAGGTAAATTGTGCCACTTTGGAGAAGGTCATCATGATCTCCCAGCTGGACAGGCAGCAGTCGCACGATACTACCCCTCCAGAACCTCCTATCTAGGAAACAACCCACAATGCCTTCACCTGTGACACCATCTTCTTCGGGACTTCCGGAGAAGATGAAGAAGAATTTGAATTGCAGGGATTCTTTGACGAATCCATTCCACCCTTTGAGGCCAACGTCTTTACTAACCCACAGAATCCATACAATACTCAGAGTCAAGATAGTAAAGGACCAGTTTACACACTTGTACCTCCTACCAAAGACACTCCTCCTCACCAGAATAATACGACTGACCAACCTGTTCCCCCAAAAGATCCTAGTGCTAACCAAGAAAAAGATCTTGTCGAGGAGAATTCCCAATTCTCAGGGGGAAGATTCGATATTAGGAAGGAATTAGAGTAGACCACTACCTCCATGACCTTGATGGAGGTTTTTATAAACTGTCCCAAGTAGAATAAGTCTCTTATGAAGCTCTTAGGGAACCTGGAAGCCGTCAGCCGCCTGCCCAAGACTGTCTCATTCGAAGATGCTTATGTGACTATCTTTCGAGGAAACAATGAGGATCCTCCCTTCCTACTAGGCCTGAATATCAATGGTAAAAACATACACAATTGCCTAGTGGACTCTGGAGCTTCAGGTAACATCATGCCCTTGTCTATTTGTCAGAAGCTCGGATTCCACCCCACCCCATCTAATGGTGCAGTAATCCAGCTGGATAAGAATGCTGTAAAAATGGTGGGGGAATTGAAGAATGTCCAGATACATCTTATCCAGGACCCTAGGATAGCAAGTATCATTGACATCCAAGTGGTGGACATCCCAGAGACTTACGGGATGTTACTAAGTCAGAATTGGTCTAAGTCCTTGAATGGATACTTTTTGATCGACTTCACCCACTTATGGCTTCCATGGAAAGGAGAATCCAATAAGATCCAGGTCAAAAGTGAACCCAGGATGAAACAGGCCCTTACAAAATTTGGAAGGGTCAATGAAGTCTTTTTCTCTTAGACTTCCCTGGGGGTGTACAAACCTTTTGAAATCTTAACGTTTGATTTTATCCCTAGAGAAGATCCTGCCATACTATAGAGAGCCCAAGACCTCGAAGAGAAGATGAGAACTGAGGTAGACTCTCAAGACCCCACAGCAACTCCTGCCACACTCCTGCCTGACACTTGGTGCTGAGTGCATTACCAAAAACATTCAGAGCTTGAGTGTGGGCCATGTCTCTCGATTGCTAACCGACACCTTGATACCCTTCGGAACAACCAACATGTAATGAATTCCCCGAGACTTAGTACTCCTACAGGATGCACGCCTTTAGTGCCATCTCCCAGGGAATCCCAAACCCAAACACCTCCGGGGGTAAAATCCACTTTCACGCCGGTAGTCTGGGAGATACCCCCTAGGTCTCCCAGCAAGAATCCAAAAACTACCCTTCCCCAGTCCCAGATTACGAACAATGACTTATGGACCCTTAAGTTCGATGGGTCCCGATCCAAACAAGGCTATGGGGCTGAGGTAGAATTAATCAACCCATGAGGGAAATCCTTCCTCGCATCCTATAGGCTGTAGTTTAACTATACAAATAATGTTACAGAGTATGAGGCTCTGGTCCTTGGACTCTTATTTGCGTTAAGGAAAGGTATCACCCGCCTCCAGGCTCTGGGTGATTTAGAGTTGATTGTTAAACAAGTTCGAAGTCAATACACATGTCACGATAAATGGCTGGCCACATACCGCAACCGGGCTTGGAGCCTCATTGAGGATTTTGATGCCTTTGGCATTGACCTCATTCCCCGGCGACGGAACTATGTCCCGGATGCCCTCGCCGTTTCTACCATCACACTCGAGCCAATGGCTGGCTCATGACTCCAGAGATTTTCAGTTGAGATGGTCCCCACCCCATCCATCTCGGATAATGTCACTCAATTTAAGGTCTTTGAGGACGATCAACATATCCTAGCCTTCATGGAAAATGTGGGTGTCTTTGAAGATCATATAGTGGAGGAACGAGACCATGATGATACTGGGCAGGACGATGAAGACGATGGGATCATGAACTTACCCACTAACACCATCCCAAAGGGGATGGTTGCATTAGAATGAATCTTTGACTTGGACCCTCGTGCCTGTGAGAAGGTGTCATCCTCCCCTGAGGGAGGAAAATTTGAAAAGGTTAACATCGGCCAGCCTGGTGAAGAGAAGATCATCCATATCGGTACCTCCTGCTCCCCTGAGGAAAAGGAGAAGATTCTCGCGGTTCTCTAAGAATACATCGACGTAATTTCCTGGGGTTATGAAGACTTAAAGACATATGATACATCCATCATGACCCATACCATTCCCCTGAAGCTTAATTCTAAGCCCTTTTGGCAAAAGAAAAGACCATTCAACCCCCTGATAGAGCCCCTGATTCGTCAAGAGGTAGAAAAACTATTGTCAACCTAGATAATCTTCCCAATCTGACACACTACATGAGTTGCCAACCTGGTCCTTGTCAAGAAGAAGAACGGTGAGATCTGCCTTTGCATGGATTTTCAAAACTTGAACAAGGCCTCCAAAAAAGATAATCACCCTCTCCTCTCATTGGAAAAGGTGTTGCAGATAGTAAATGGATCTTAGATGATGTCCGTCTTGGATGGATATTTGGGGTATAACCAGGTCATGGTCAAGTATGAGGACAGAGAGAAAATAACGTTTACCACCAAGTGGGGAATGTTTGCATATAGGAGAATGCCCTTTGGTTTGATCAATGTGGGGGCTACATTTTAGAAAGCCATGGACATCACGTTTGAAGGCCTTGTGAACCAATGCATAATCATCTACATGGATGATTTGACCAACTTTTCCTGGGACCGGCGTGATCATCCCGCCCACCTCGCTCAAATCTGTGAGAGATGTCGCTGGTATGGAATCTTCCTCAACCCAAAGAAGTGCATATTCAGGGTTACCAAGGGGAAGTTGCTTGGGAATATTGTCTCTGAGAAGGGTATATCCATAGACCCTGATAGAGTTGAAGCATTGCTAAATTTAAAAATGCTTGGCAGCAAGAAAGAGATGCGATCCTTCTTCGGCAAAATCAACTTTGTACAATGATTCATCATGAGGTTCGCATAAATAGTTAAACCACTCAATGAGATGATGAAGAAGGATACCAAGATTGAGTGGAGCCCTGAAGCAAAGAAGGCATTCACCCAGATCAAACAAATGATAACGGAGGCACCTGTTCTGACTAGTCCAGACTATTCCCTTCTATTTTACATTTATTCATTTTCTTCGCCACATTCTGCTATAGTAGTGTTGACCCAAAAGGTTGAAGGAGAAGAACGACCAATAGCTTTCATGAGTTCCCCCTTCAAAAATGCTGAAGTCCAGTATTCACCACTAGAAAAATAGGCCTTTGCTCTAGTTCGGGCCATGAAAAAATTCTAGCATTATATTCTCCGGAGCAAAGTACATGCTATCATTTTGGACCATGCCGTCAAATCCCTACTGATGCAGAGAGAATTGGACGAGAGACCGGGGAAATGGATGGCCATTATCCAGGAATATGACTTAGAAATGGAGCCCATGAAGATAGTCCGGGGGCAGGGACTAAGTTGAGCAATAGCAGAAGACTCTCCCCACATAGAATGTCATACTTACACGGTGGAGTCTATTACCTAAGATCCATGGTATACCAATTTGGTATACTTGTTGCTAAATAATAAATGCCCAGAGGGGTTACCTCCCAAGAAACGCCGTACCCTATGGATGAAAAGTACCCACTTCATGATAAAAAATTATGCGCTTTACCGCAAAACTATGAGGGAGTGTACCTCTGGTGCATTGATAGAAACTAGGCTGTAAGAGTGATTGATGAAATCCACAGACAGTTTGGAACCAGGCATGGCTTAGCCGATGCCACTGCCTATCAGATCCTTCAGGATAGATACTATTGGCCATGTATATTCAAGGATGTTTACACTCATGTCAGGAAATGCCATACTTTCCAAACTACAGCACATCGCGAGCATAACCCAGCCATGCCTCTACAACCAGTCTACGAGGCTAGACCCTTCTCCCAGTGGGCGTTTGACTTCATCAGGGAGATCAACCCCAACTCATCTACCAACCACCGATACATCCTTACTGCTACTAATTACTACACTCGGTGGTCTGAAGCTATACCTTGCAAAAACAACACAGCGGACGTGGTTATCAAGTTCTTGGAAGAAAACATCATCACAAGGTTTGGAATGCCCTTTTCTTTAGTATGTGACAATGGTCCAGTGTTTTCTTTGGCATGGATACTTGAATGGACCTACAATCAAAAGATCACACTGAAGTTCTCTAGCAACTATTATCCCCAGGGAAATGGCGTTGTTGAATCAACAAATAAAAATCTACTTGAAGTGATCAAACACCTGTTAGAACAGAATCCCTGGGATTGGCACCAAAAGTTGAAATTCGCCCTCTAGGCAGATCGCATTCATATTAAGGCCGCCCTGGGAACATCCCCATTCCACCTGGTTTATGGTTAGAACCCTATATTCCCAATCAACTTACAGATCCTAGTTTTACAGTTTATGTAAGAATTTAACAACAGGAACAACATCATGGAGGTTCGACTCTTGAATCTGGTGCGAATGGAGGAATAGCGAGACGCAGCCCTTGAACATTTTGCGCGTCATTAAGCAGTGGTAAAAAGATGGTTTGATAGGAGAGCCCAATATAAGGCTTTTCAGATCTTGGATCTGGTCCTGTTGTGGGACAAGGCCCGAGAGAAGAAAGGAAAACATACCAAATTCTAACGGCTCTGGCTCAGACCATACCTCATCTCAGAAATCTGTGGGGCAAATACTTGCCGCCTTAACACTCTGACTGGGGAACCTATCGCATTGCCCGTTAATAGATAGTTTCTCAAACACTAATTCGAGTAGGGAAAGTTTGTCCAAATTTGTATTATATGTAAAGCCTTCCGCTTGTAAATATCTCTTCCGGGTGTCTCGTTGCGAGGTGCCCTGCCTTGTAAATAGCCTTGTCGGCTGTCCTAAGAGATAGTCCCCTGTTGTCATTTTTGTTTTCATTTTTGGTTTCCTTTTGGTCTCGGTGTTTTATTCCATCTTGCAGGAATTAGAATGCTTCGCATAACTTTGGCCTCCGGTACAATGTCTACAGCGTGGTAAATTTTAGAATCTATCTTTAGCACGGTGGAGTTAGCCCAGTCTTCAGGGTTGTTTTACGGGTTGTGGCACATTTTGAGGAATCTCCATTAGGTGTTGTCTCTGGGAGTCTGGCAATCAGTGAACACAAATAATATAAGGAACAAGTAATCGGACACACTAAGGGTAGATCGGCTGTACTGATTGGTTGACCTAGGTCTGAAACTTTAAAGAATTCTTTCCAGGTCTGGAGCTTTATCCTCTCTTCAAACATCCAAACATAGGTGGACAGGTGAAATAAGTACCACCATTAAAATTAGCTAAGCTTAAGTTTAATGGTGAAAGAAGTGCCGCCTTACCCATCCGGAAACAAATAAAATAACAAGAGGAAAAGGGAGATACAACTCCGGTCTCCAGGGGAAGCGAGCGAATGGATGACTGGTTTGATGTGATTACTACCTCTTCTCTATTCCTCCCAGAGGTCATCAACTTGATTTCCTTCTGAAGCACACATGACATCACTAATGAAGGGCTATGGACTAATTCCCATGTGGTTGGATTCTCTCAGATATGTTGCTCTTCACCTATTAGACGCCACGAGAGCGGCTTGTTCTAGTTTTGCTAACCAGAGATTCTATAGTTCTCAAATGCGCTCATGCATTTGTCCTAGATAGTCGCCATTTGTTATGTCCTGCATCCCCGTCCCTACATTTTGTGTGCAAAATGTTGGGTCCCCCTTTTTTTTTGTTCTTCTTGCGGCTTTACCTTGTCTTTCTATCCCTTTTGTTTTTCTTTCTCCGAGGTTTTCTTCCCCAGCGTGCTATTTTTTTCGTTCAGTTTTTGCGTCTGGGACTCCACTCCCGGAGGTCATCCTTTGGTGGGGGCTAGATTCTGGACTCCGGGATTCTTTGCCACGATGTTCTTAAGATTATCATCGCGAGGAATCTCCGGGCTCAGAGTCTGGGAGTTTCGCCTGATCTAAGATCGCCGGAAGGAGGAGGATTACCTTTTACCGTGGGTATAAATAGGACTTATCTTTCGCTTTCACATTTACCATGATTAAAACTTCCAAGCACTTAGAGTGAATTAGAAGAGCAATTTCAAAGCGATTAACAGAGCATTTGCAGAGAGTTTGTGGTAACCAGTGCTTAACATTTTCAATCGTTCTCAGGAAAATATGAGTGCTTCATGGTGGTGATTCTGACGTCAGATAACTCGAGCTATTGTAGAGCTCCTGTGATAAATCCTCCTTTTTCCTCCATCTTTTGCGTTCTCAGGTTGGTATTTCTGCTTTCCCTCCTCTATGTTCTGCTTCCGCTCTCTGGCTTTTCTTTGGTTTTTGTTTGGTTTTTGCTTGTCTTGTCTCATCTTGTTTCTCTGTTTCGTCTGGTTCCCTATTTCTGGTTTTGTCGCTCGTTGGTGGTTTAGCTCTGCCAGAGGGTTGTCCGCCCTCTGTGCGGAGGTGGTCTGTCTGTAAACTTTGTAGATAGCTGTGTATATGTTTTTTCCTCGTCTGGTTTTCCCGTGGGCGTCGTCCTGTGTTGTATATTCATGTATATATGTATATAGTTGTAATATAGTCTCTATATATCCCTCAGCTCCATGTATATCCTTCTGAGTGGCTTGACAAGCTGGTTGAGACACCTCTATTTCTGGTTTTCCGCCTCCGAACTCACTTCGGGATAGAAAATGACCTGTTTGAAACTCGGCTCTCGGCCGGTTTCAAACAGGCAGTTTTCTCTCACCTCCATGAAGTCTGTCAGAGCCTCATTTATTTCCCATGCGAACAATTAATCTTAGCCAAGTGGCTTCCACTTTTCGTGCGTTCGGACAGTTGGGTCCGCCGTCATCGCTATCACTTCTATTTAATACCAACGCATGTGGCACCCATGTGGGCTCAGTGACTTGGCTTTTCACACGTCCTCACCAATGGTCATTTCTCTGGGTTTTGGGTCTCCTACCCTCTTCCATCCTGTGTCCTTTCCAAGTGTGATGAAATTCCCCAGACGCGAATGTTTGATAATATCTTAATTTTACGATATGTTTTTCTTTTTGGTTATCTTTTCACGAAACTAAATTTTCAGGAAAGCAACTATCACGGTGGTAGGTTCTCCGAAACACAGAATAATTAATTTGATAAATGTATTCTGACGGTCACTTTGCCTTGCAGGTTCCCGGAGTTCATATTCCAAACATGTCTGAAGCATCCGCATCATCTCCGCCCGGAAGTCCGGAACTACCAACCGCAATAGAAACCAGGGCAGCAACAAAGTCAAAGATGGAGAAAGCCCTGGAAAAGATGCCCCTCACCATGAAATTTATACAGGATAATGTCATCGTGGGCTCGAAGATTGAGACCAAGGTAAAGCTGATAACCGACACTAATGTCAAAACATGGTCGGAGATGCAGGCCTTGGTGAAGATAATTCACATCTAGCGACAGGCTGGAGATCCATTAGCAATTAATTTTGGGAACTTTGGAATCCTCCAGGTAGCTTGCTTCCCATGCTTCGTGCAATCTCTGGAGCTTATCCTGATGCTAGCGAATAACTACAACTCTTCTGTCTAGGTCGTTATGCTCGCGACTGCAGAACCTATGGGATACCCCACTACTATGGTGTCCCTTGATCCCGTAACATTCCAAACAAGTCTGGGGATCCCACAGTTCGACAAAGCCTTAGTGGTCACAAGGATGGATGTCTTGACCCAGTTCACACAACTGGAAGATGCTACCCGGGTATACATGAATACCCATTGGCTCAAGGTCCAAAAGAGGGATCCAAAGAGAATGAGGATAGAGATTCCCCACTCTGAATTCAAAGAGAGCATCCAGATGGGGATGATAGCATTGGCCCGGGTCTTCGGGAAACCCTCCGCCCAAGAGTTTTCCAACTGGATGTACTATTTCCTCCTTGGCATCGGCACCAAGGGAGGATACTTTGACTGGGCGACAATAATTTCTAACCACATCGACTCCCAGTTCTGGCAATTGAACCAGAAGAAGAATTTCTATATGTCTTCCTACGTTTTCTAGGCCCTAGCACAGTAGAGGCCCCATTCTCATAGCCTACTCACTGATGGCATACTCAAGATTGGCCCGGGACAAAAAGCACCATGGGACCATTTCCCACAGGTTTAATGGGAGGCTAGCTTCCCCAGTTTCTACCAAGTAAATGATGCATTCGTTTACTACCATTTTCTTACACCCACCCGAGATGCCGGATACCGCCTGTCTACTGAGGTGATGAAGTTGGTCCATAGCTATGGACACTACTATATTCAGTTCCGACAGCATACATATATTAGGGTCGCCAGCTTCTCCGGGAAACCCTACTTGTTGCCTAGGCATTACGGGGACAAGATCATGCTGTTGGAATACTGCCAGCAAATAATGGAGGTGCATGCCTTCTTTGCCCTCAAGAAGGTCCCCAATGTCCCATTCCCAATCACTTGTGGGAACTACACCTACAGTCTGGCCACTATAAAAGAGGTTGACAACGAATTAAAAAGCTACAACCTGCAGGAATTTTATCTAGCGCAGAAAAATTTTGATCCGCACAGCACAATTGCAGCGGCAATGCCCCGGGCTTCAAAGCCCCATCACATACACATGGGGGACTTCTAGGAAGATTTCCAGGATGATGTGAATGTGCGGAGCCAACAGTATATCAGAATGATAGCCAAAATGATGCATAAACTAAAGCTCTATAAATTCCCAGCGGACTTCTCAGATGTCACCCCCACCATCGATCTCCAGTACAAAGAATAGGGGATCGATAAAAAGGCCCTTCCACCAGTGAACTAGGGCACCTAGGAAGGGCCAATGATCGAAGACTTCACCTGAGAGGTAGTAGAGCAAAGACATGCCTACTTAAAAAAGGTGTTCCCAGGGAGTACCCGCTGAGCAGCTCAGCCAGCACCAAAGTTAACTCCACCAGTACCAAGATTGACCCTAGGGGCCGGGACTTCTTCGCAGGGGGAAGATAAGGGAAAAAGAATAGTTACAACCCCTTATGTGCAAGAAGTCCCCATTACAGAACAAATAAAATAGTTGGTGGCGGCCTCCCAACAAATGAGGGAGCAGTTAATAACGAGGCTAGCCACCCCACCACTTATGACTGGGCCACTTCGTCCTCCTTCCTCCCCGTCATTGGCAGCCTTAATGGTCAAGGCGACAGGGGTGGATCCGCTAGAAGCAGCAACAATAAGAGATGCAGGACCTCCTCTGGTTACCCAGAGGAAGAAAAAGCTCAGCAAAAAGCCCAAGGCAGAACCAGCACCGGAGGCATCCATTCCCCAAGAATTAGAGATCCTTTCTTCCAGTTCCCCGGAACTGGAGAAAGAAACAGAGCCCACAGAGGTCCCGGCCAGTCCCCCTCCAGAAGAATAATTTGATGTATTTGTGGCCAATGAGTTTGGTAACTTGCAGGGGGATGATGCACAAGCAGAGGAAGAAGTCCCAGGGGCAGAAAAGGGGGCTACAGAGCAAGAAGACATTGAGCAAGAACCTGCACAAGGGCAAGAGCAGTAGGCAGAAGGAAAGGAGCCAGAACTGGAGATTATCTCTGGGGCTCAAGCAATGCAAGGTCCGGGAGTGGACCAACAAAAATCAAGTGAAAAAATGGCATCCACTGGGGGAACCGGACCTTTGGAAATTACCGTAACCTCAGCCGCCATGTTCCAAGGGCCACTCCTGGGGGTGACCTTTGGGCAGGTGATCACAGCGGCCCAAACTCTAAATCTTGGCCTGATACCTCCCCTCCTGCCAAAAGAGGTACCAACTGAGGAGGAAACCCCTATAGAAGAATAATAAAAACAAGAGGAGAAGCTAGAAGAAGAAATCCCTGAGGAAGCCTACCAGAGTCTAGGCCCAGTGATTGACATACAGGACCAAGCTGGGGAGATGGAGATTGAAAAAGATGTTGCTGCGGAAAGGGTTGAGGTAGGGAGAGAAATGGGTGAGGTCCACATTGTTGAGGAGCAATAGCCATAGGATATTGGGAAAGAATCAGGAGAACAAACCCTGGTAGGAAGGCCACCTCTCCCACCTCAGTGGCTGGTATAAATTAGGAAGAGAAAGGCTCAGTCCACTCTGGTAATTCCTCTCTCCCTGGCTGAAATGATGGCCCAAGTTCAGGCCTCGCCAAAAGCAAAGAAAGCCCGAACAGTTCACACTCTTCAAACTGGGCCGGGCAGAAAAATAGTTGACATCGTGGCAACACCTCCCCCAGACACTGATGAAGCAACCGCAGACCCCGCAGATTACAATGTTGCAGAGGTGTCCCTAAGTAAGAGGGGAAAACAAGGTGAGGTAGACTTGCTAAAGGAGGCAGCAAGGGCAGTGGAAGCCCGATATGAGAAAGAGGCCTAGAGGCTCAAGGCTAAGAAGGAAAAGAATGGAAACCTTATGGGTTTGCTTACTGAGATGGCCTGACCCATCAATACCGCTCCTCTGGAGACCTCCACATCAGAAGAACTATCATAGAGTGACATAGATTCCCTGTGAGTAATGAAAAATAAAGATGAGGTAGTCGACGAATGGGTCACACTGCAGATAGGAAACACCCAGCATTTCTTGGTGTCCACTCTCCCAGATCTATACACGGCCCAGCAAGTTATTCATCAGGCGAAAGCACTTATTGAGCAGTGGGAGAGTGACGCCAAAAATTACCATGCGTGGAAGGTGGAGCTTGAAGAGATCCTCACCTTGGGAGAAGATATAATTTCTGAACCTGGGATTCTGGGTGAGGAATCATTTGATTTTGTAAGAACCCAACACTCCAGGCTTGACCTCACATTGGAGGTAACCAAGCAACTAGTAAGGTCCTTGCAAGAAAAGGTAAATACTGTAAAATATTCTTCTAATTTATACAAGTCTTTTGTAATAAAGGATTTCAAGGCTGATCCCCTTAGTATAGATACATATACCCCTGAAGATTTAGTTTTGGGGAGTTTTGATGAAATAATGAAATCCCGGTATCAATCCCTGGAGGGGATAGATGGGGCCTAGATGGTGAAGCTAACCAGTATGATACTTAAGGGTCATGATGCCGCGAGGATGGCAGATGAATTTAAAGAAAATGTTCTGGATCTGGGGGAACAAGTTGAAGTGGCCAGGCACAGAAGGGCCAGCCTAAGAGATATAGATGAAGATGGCATTTCCCGCCTCTTCCAAGCCTTCAATGATAATAAGCAACCTTGAGCTTTCTCCGGAGGCCGGGGGAACTCAAGTGTTGGGAATTCTTTATTCTTTAGGGATGTAAGTTCCTGGATCCTGGAGTCCCACATCCAAAATTTTGTATTCTTTAAAGTGATTTGTGTCCCGGTCCCCGAGGCCGACCGATCACTTTCAAAAGTGGTTAATAAAGGCTGTCAGAAGGTAGTTGGCCACATCAAGGGGCGTCAACTCGGCAGTTGGTCTTCTGATAGGGTGAGCTTCTCAAGGCGCCACTCAAGGGTACACCTGGCACATTGGAGACAGGGTGTCGCATTTCATATTTATGAGGCGTGTAGCCTCGGTCCCCGGGGGACCTACTTTCTTCTTTCTCCTCTCTGGCTCTCTTCTCGAGGCTGATTCTCCTGCTATATATTCTTGTCTTATTCCTCTGACATGGCAGACCTATTCTGTCTCTAGGTCTTTTGTAGGGTGGCGCAGGTAGTACCGGCCCCCGGATATTGTATTTTATTAAAACTTGATGTAAATAGGGTTAGGGTTAGAAGAGAGTTGTATAAGTAGCCAAAATGGCCCAATTCCAAGGGTCGGAAAAATTGATGATTTTTTTACCCATAGCAATAGCAAAGTGATTCCTCATTTTAGTTGCAGAGCTCAATGCTCCATTGTCCTATTCTCAATAGTTAGATGCTCCCCTAGAGCCACTGTTGTATCACACACCAGTGCTTGCTACAAAGGATATTAATAAAGAAGGAAGAATTCTTGGCAATGGTGTTATTGGCATTCCTGCTTCTGAGTTAATGGTATTTCATGTTTTAATGTTCTTTATGTCTTCTACTCTGATATGTTCAAGTAGATTAACAACCTCTTTACTCCCTCTACTGATAAAATGCTAGCTGATGGTTATGTATTTCTTCGGTATTTATTGTAGTCTATCAGAGTATTATTGATTTTCCAGACATTTCAACAAGACTATAATTAGATGAAATGCTTCTAACCCTATAGGATCTTTTTCATTTTATTTTCTAAGTGTAGAGTGGTAGGGGAAACCTTACTATATTGAATCTCCGGAGGTTTTGAGTTGAAGAAACCAGCTATCCCCCTCGAAAACAGTCACTTCTCCCAACCGAGCCCTGCACCGTCGTGACCCGACACCCAGGTGCTTGAAGGCCCGGGGAATTTATTTCACCCGGATAACCTTTGTAGACGGAGTTGGCCGGTATCTCCAGAACCCGGTGACAACTTATGACTGTTGGCGGATCCGGTCAAGAAAACCCTGTCAACAGAAGTTTATAACATATTACCTAGAATGTCAAATGTTTAAGGTTAAACATCATTGCCTACTAGGACTTATTTACCGTCATCAGATTATTTATTAGAAATGGGGTAATATGTCTATGAATTTCATTATTAGGGTACCTTCCTTATAATGACATCATGACACTATTAGGGTGATAGTTGACAAGTTGACAAAGGTGGTACACTTTTCTTTAACTAATTCCACCTATACAACACCATTAATAACTGGAGTCTTCTTGGATGACATTGTTATACTATATAGGTTTGCCTGCAAGATCATATATGATAGGGACCTGATGTTTACTTTATCCATTTAGAAGGAATTACAATAAGCTTTAGATAGTCATCTCAGCATCAAAATTATGTATCATCTGTACACATATGACTAGATAGAGAGGGAAAAATTATTGTCCTTGAAATGAATTTAAGAATAATTAATGAAAAAGTTTACACTCTAGTTTTGCTCAGTCAAAAGGTGATTAAGGACATGAATAATAATGTTAGGAGCTTAGTGAACATGTATGAGAAACTATATTAGAAATGGGTAAGGGTAAAAGTACAAAGTTGTGTCGCACTTGAGGACCATTTTCATAGTTTCAGCCGAAATGGTTTCGGCCGGAAGGTTTTTGGTCATACATACGTGGTGCAAACACAGTGAAATGTGGCATCGATGTGGAAATTGTGTTCTAGTATAAATTGTTTTGGCCGGATCTGTTCTGGCAGAAATAGTTTCAGTCGAAACCATTAAAAACCATATATAGCCTGCAATTTGCTTAGAGTTCGTAATTTGTACTAAGTGCCTTTCGAGAATCGCGGTCTGGATTTGGAGAACTTTGGCCAAAAATAGGTAGGGTGGTTTTTTTTTTTCAATGTTCTTTTAATGTTTTTAACTTTTTTTTGTTAAATTAATGTATTTGTACTATTATTTAATGTTTTTTGTTTTAATTTTGTTATTTTTAGTTTTAGAATTTTTTTATTTATTTATGTAGATTTAGTTTTTTCAGTTAAGATAATATGTTAGTTAATTAGTTAATTAATTTTAGTTTTATTACATATATTTCAAAACATTAGGAAAATGTTACAAAACATGAAACCAACATGAACCCTAACAAAACATTTGGAAAGTGTTACAAAATATTAGGAAAATGTTACAAGACATTAGAAAACATTAGTATTACAAAACATATTAAATATAACATTGTACCCTAACATGAAACCCTAACATGAAATCCTAACATGAAACTGAAACATAAATCAACATAAACGTTAACATGAACCCTAACATGAAACCAACATGAAACCAACATGAAATTGAAACATAAATCAACAAAAACCTTAACATGCTAAATCATTTTTATTTCGAATATATGTATTTATGTTTTATTTTATCTATTTTATCTATCATTACATGGCATTAGCTAGAAACTAACATGAAACTAGAACATTAACAAATATAAACCCTAACACTAAACAAAGACATGAACCCTAACCATGTAAACCTAATTTAAAATTAGATCCTTAAACCCAATTGAGAAATAGACCATAACATGTTCAACCAACATGAACCCTAACATGAAACCAATGTTAGAATAGTCCCAAAGGATAACTGAGAGGAGGAGGTGAATAAGTGATCAGGAACTTTAATTCTTTTTTACTTCTTTAACTCTACAATACAATAAAGTAAATACACATTCAAATAACATAGTACAACACACACTTTGATTACAGGGAAACCAAATGGTAAAAACCCCAGTGGGAATTAGCACCCACAATGAACAATAATTATTTATATTAATCCCTATTAGAAGATATTTCAACACTGTTAGGAGTTGTACCTTACAATGCAATAAGTATAGTGACCTGGTTAAGGGTCGGACCATATTATGAGTCTTTTACAAATAACCCTGTTAGGGATGAGGAATCACTGTCCAAAAGATCACTGCTTCAATGGTGAAGGCTACAACCTTCTGTATAATAGATATGCACTATTTATGATGATGAACTATAGAGTAGACCTATTGTCTTGATTAGTTCCAGTGTATTGTAATCTTTCACATCTTCTTCACATAGACTCTTAATGAATGAACCACATATAATATTCTGCTCTATACATCTTCTGTCTCTTTTCGTATCATTCACACTTAGCGTATCACAAATGACTTGCTATAAGTATCTTCCTCAAGGTATGATATCATGGGACCTATAAGACAACTCTCCATAACATCCTTGTCGGCTCTACTAAGCACACAAGCATAATTACAACCGTGCAAGTATAAACTGAATAGACGTGATGCTTCACTAAGTCCACCTCACCAAATCATCTCTAACTTTGCAATCTTCTTGAAATACATTTGGTACCTTTAGCTAACTATCATCAACTTATAAATAATAATAAATATACACATGCATATCCTAAAGATAGGCGCAACTCAAGAAACATGTTACATGCATCGGCTCTCAACAAATACTCTTTGAGAACTCTAACTGCCAATATTAGAATTACACAACTTGACTGAAACATCATATCTGGATTTGCATGTGTGAACATAACATACTAAGCATGTCTATAGCATGTATCTAACCACGCAAGGCTTGATATCATCATTCTAATAAGTACATACAGAATCACTACTATGTATTATATGTTGTCATCAATGACAAACATACAATCAATCAACTACACAGAAACAAATCTCCAACAATCTCCCCCTTTGACAT
>MU227990.1:1258742-1292717 GCA_018584345.1 Thuja plicata | reverse complement strand
AGTGACCAATCTTGTTGCATGAAAAACATTTGAATGGAAGTTGTCCTTCATATTTTCCTTTTCCTTTCTTTTCTCTTTTAGCAATCATAGCAATGATCTCTTCTAGTTCTTCATCAACTTCTTCTTTATCATTATGGCTAGAGATGTGTAAGGATTTCTTACCATGGACTAAGGCTTTGAAAGTTGTTTCACTTTTAGGTTCAGTATTCAATCTAGATATCTCAAATGCAGAGATTTTGCTGATCAAAGTTTCTCTCCTTAAGTCTTGTTATAATTACATGGTTTCCTCTAGAATACTTATCTTGTTTTCATAGTTTGATGTTAAGATAGTTAAAAAATTGTCCATTATATCTTCTTCTAATATTTCTCCACCATTATTTTTGATTCTAGATATTGCTTCATTTATCCTTTGATTGTAAGCTCTAATGTTCTCTTCAGGTAACATCGCAAGGCTGTTGTATTTCTTTTTCTATGTCTTCATGCACACATTCTTTGCCTAAATATCTCCTTCAAACATATCTTCTAAATACTTCCATATGGTGTATGCTTTGTTAATTTTCTCGATCTCAAAAAATTCACTATCAGATAGGGCGCTGATTAGGGATTATTTAGCAATTGTATTATTGGTAAATGTTTCCTTTTTTCTATTAGTAACATCATCCTTTACAAGTTCTTTCAAAGATGGAATAACAATTTCTTATGTAGCTATCTCAAATATCTCAAATCCAACACATTGTAGATGTGTTATCATTTTGTTTTTCCAATCCAAATAATTTTCTCCATCAAACTTAGGGCTCTCTTTTCTATAGTAAGACATCTGAACTACCTTAAGTTGTTAGGCTTCTTCTCCAAGGCACTTGGCTCTGATACCAATTGTTAGAATAGTCCCAAAGGATAACTAAGAGGGGGGGTGAATTAGTTATCAGTAACTTTAATTATTTTTTGCTTCTTTAACTCCAGAATACAATAAAGTAAATACACATTCAGATAACATAGTACACAACACACAATTTAATTACGGGGAAACCAAATGGTAAAAACCCCGATGGGAATTAGCACCCACAATGAACTATACTTGTTTATAGTAATCCCTGTTAGAAGATATTTCAACCCTATTAGGAGTTGTACCTTACAATGCAATAAGTATAGTGACCTGGTTAAGGGTTGGACCCTGTTAGGAGTCTTTTACAAATAACCCTGTTAGGGGTGATGACTCATTGTCCAAAAGCTCACTGCTTCAATGGTGAAGGCTATAACCTTCTATATAATAGATATGCACTATATATGATGATGAACTGTAGATTAGACCTATTGTCTTGATTAATTATAGTGTATTGTAATCTTTCACTTCTTCTTCACATATAATCTTGATGAATGAACCACATCTGATATTCTGATCTGTACATCTTTTGTCTCTTTTTGTATCATTCACACTTAGCGTATCACAAATGACTTGCTATAAGTATATTCCTTAAGGTATGAGATCATGGGACCTGTAAGACAACTCTTCATAACATCCTTGTCAGCTCCACTAAGCACGCAAGCATAATTACAACTGCATAAGTATAAATTGAATTGATGCAACGCTTCACTAAGTCGGCCTCACCAAATCATCGCTAACTTTGCAATCTTCTTGAAACACATTTGGCACCTTTAGATAACTATCATCAACTCATAACTAATAATGAATATACACACGCATATCTTGAAGATAGGTGCAACTCAAGAAACACATTACATACGTCAGCTCTGAATAGATACTCTTCCAAAACTGTAACTGCCAATAACTTAATTACACAACTTGACTGAAACATCATATCTAGATTTGTGTGTATGAACATAACATACTAAGCATGTCTAAAACATGTATCTAACCACGCAAGGATTGATATCATCATTCTGATAAGTACATACAGAATCACTAATGTGTATTATATGTTGTCATCAATGACAAACATACAATCAATCCACTACATAGAAACAAATCTCCAACAACCAACATAAAAACCTAACATGCAACCAACACATAAACCCTAACATGAAAGAAACATGTGAAAATGGAACATGAGCCAACATAAACCTTAAAACAATAGAAACCAACATCAATAGGCTAACCACGAATAAATTAAACCTAAACCTAATTGATAAATAAACCAAGTTGATCCCTAAACGTAAACATGAAACATTAATCTACATTAAACTAGGCTAGTTGTAAACCTAGACAAAATTTAACCATAACTCAAAACCTCTTCTCATTAGAAAATATGTACATGTATGTATATGATTTTAAATAATTTTTTTGTCAAATGTATATATGCATTCAAGTGTTTTCAAGTTTATTTATTTGTAACATGTGTTTAAATATATAATTAAATTAGGATTGGACCATGTACATGTGTAGAGATCTATATATATTCTTCTTTATACTTTCGAGCATATATCTATTTTTATATCACATGACATTGGTTAGTGGGGTATCACTTGTAGATTCTAGAGAGGCTAGTGTTCAGGTGGTGGTAGTGACCGCTCTTCTTCTAGATCTATTATTTATAGAGAGGGTAGGAGAAGTTATTCACTAGTACCATAGCTCGATTGAGACGGGCTATTAAGGTTCTTGATCAGAGGATTTAGACATCCACCACCCTTCCTAATAGGGATAGGGTAAAGATTATTAGAGATGACCTAGTTTGTATGATTAACAGAGTTCAATCATATAAACCTTATGATTGTATATCTATTGGTACATTTTATACTTCTCTCTCTCACAGCGTTACTGGCGCTATGAAATATAGATAGATTGACTCAGAGGTTTACACCGCTATGGTGAAGACCATGTTTCCTCATTACTAGGGCAAAGCTCAGGTGAGAGGTTATATGACTACTTGATGTGAGGATGACCTTGTTGTACCAGTTATATATCCTCAATAGTTGGCTACTCATCATAGGTGGCCCGAGAAGGATGAGCTTCCACTATATTTCTGCAAACAATTATTTGTAGAATTTCATTTGCATCACGATGTTGATCATATAGATTTTCCCGGTCATGTTGGGTAGGCAAGGGGTAGATTATTTGACAGATTTAGAGGGCCTAATGCCTCAGTGCATGCTAATAACTGGGAAAAGGTGGGTCCAAACCTTTTGGTCATACCAAAAGGTTTGAAAATGGCAGTTGTAGGACAAAGTGTACCTGATGACAGGATGAGGAGGGATGTATTTTCTAGTATAGCGAGTATTGTGACACAAGTTCAGGAGATGTCATTTGATCATTTAGGGAGATACATGCTTCATTGCCATTTTGGCATTCCTCCACCTACTCAGGATGCATCCTCTAGTGATGATCCATACTAGATAGTAGACATAACATCTCCCTTAGAGGTTGTAGCTATATCATATTTGGACAGTTGTGTCATATGGGCGCATGTTTATCCAGTGATCTACTTTGCACATATTAGGCTTTATAGATTATTGATAGGGTTCCTCTCAGGGAGGTCCCATCATTTGTACCCACCATTCTTATTAGATCTACTAGATCAAGTTCTTAGGATACACAGAGACAGGAAGATATTCCTACACTACCTACAGCTCCTCATTACACTGTAGTTGACGAGGATACACATCACCAGTCTACTCAGGCCACTTCATCACGTTGAGCTCATCAAATTTTTACCACCTTTCTTATAGATGACCATATTTATCCCTCATAGGTGCCCTTACATGACCACATTGATTCCAGTGATGTGTTTGTACATTATTAAGATTTGAGCGCTATCAAGAGAGCATTAAATGCTGCTACGATATATATTTATTTAAAACACTTACACATGTACATGTATAAATAATTTGAATTAAAAAAATTATTTTCATATATCAAGATCCACAACCACAACAAAAACATCTCCTATACAAATCTAGATTCTATTAAATTTAAATCAAAATTACAATAAATTAACTTAAAAAAAAAGAACTTGTACGTGCACGCACCTGTAACAACTAAATTAGAAACATGTTCATAATCAGCTGAATATATAGGATCATGAATGTTTATGTCAATGTCATCATCTTCATAAGGAGGCATTTTGATTAACTCCTTCATATCCCATCATGAAATATATCTATTTTCAATATTCTCACATTGACTCATTGGATTGTCCTCAACGCAATCAACACAGAAACATGATTTTTCTCTTACTTAAATTAATAGAGGCTTGTGTTTTCCAGTACTGATCAGTTGATGTAAAATTCTAATACCAATAATCCTTTAACAATTGTAAGGATTAGATTGGTCTATATATGTTACAAATATGAAATGAAAGTTGCACATTTTTAGATCAACAATTATGATAACATAGATGAACACGAAATCAAATTTTAATTTAGAATTTTCCAAAAAAATATAAATTACCTTTCACTTCCCAAAAATAACGTTTGTTGTATTTGGTGTCATGACTAGAAAAATGACTTTGACACAATTCAATAGTTTTCTTTGAATTCTCTATCATGTTACTTGTAAATTTGTGAACTATCAATTTAAAGAAAATGGATATAAGTTGAAATTATATTATTTAAAATATCTAGATATATATATTTAACTACTTCTCACACCATTTGTACCCGCAAGTTCATGTTTGTGAAGTGCATGCTTCACACATGCTCCTTCTCTATCATGCTCTCTTTTTCCATTGTGCTCTCCTTTTCCATGTGCACTTTCAAATAAGTTCCACAAAAACTTAATATTGCATCTAGCATGTTGCATAGCTAGCCAATTAAAGGTTTTTGCGGATTTAAATTCTCCAGCAAGATTAAGTTTTTGTATGCAAGATTATGATCATTTAATAATTTAACAAGTAATCAATGAAAATGAAAATAAATTGAAGTGCATACACTTACCTGCACAAGAATCAAACCAAATCCAGTGTTGTGAAGCCTTTATCTCGCAATTCACAATATCTTCAAAATAAATTGTAAAAAAATGAGCCACATAGCTCCTATCATGAACCTTATCATCGATGATATAGAAATGAACCTCCTCGATGATAATGTATTCATTTTGATTTTTAATTTCTACCACATCGAATTAAAATTGTGTTTGTCTATAAGTCACTTACACAAATATTGCAACTTGCTCAGAATTATGATATTGTGCTTGAAGCTCTGATTAAGGGGAGAATGTATAGTTCGCAGATAAATCTACAATTGAAAGAATACAACCAGGTGGAAAACAATTTTTGGAATCATGAAACTGTTTAGCTTTCCATCGTGCACCATGATAATTCTCAATATGTAGATAAATTATAGCATAGAACATGGTCATAAACTCAAGTTAGGGAAATTCACTCTCCTTCAATACAATTTTTTGGATTCATCTCCAGTCTTAGTTTGGTATGTCTCATATTCAAATCTCTTCAACAAAACTCACGTTGAAACATTAATATTTTGAATTACAATGGAAATTTATGTAAATCTCCATAATCACTGCATGCACTCTTTATACATTGTACTTTGAACTCATCTAAATCTTCTGATTTATCACATAAAATAGACATCACAAATTGTGTCGTACTTCTAGGGATGACCATATCTGAATTAAGTACTGCCATAATTTTTTTATATGATTGTAAATATAGATAAAACTTAACATGATTTCGGCAACAACAAATTTCACGTACCTTATTTATGCATACAAAGAAACGGAGCAACCTCTCAAAAATTCTTTGTCATATTTTCACATCTGAAAAATTCTTGCTCGAATGCTTCAAACAATTCACTTTGTTTTGTATTTGTTAAATGTTTTGGATGTGCAGTTTTCACTCTGGTCTCTTCATGTTTCATCTATATGGTATCCCTTCTATTTGAAGAAACACGAGAGTTAGCGATCCAATATTCAATGACCTTTCTTTTTACATCTTCAGAAATTGTCTTTTTGAGGAAGTCTACAAATATTAACCCAATTCTTTTGAATATTTGTATCTAACATATTTCTCTTCTTAATATATCTTTGAACAGTTCTTCTAGAAACATTCAGTAAATCAGAAATTGCATGCACTTTTTTTCTATGTCAACCTCCTACTAGATAAAGTAGTCATCAATGCTCAACGTGCAACGCTTAATTTCGCTCCTTGACTTGAGTTGTTAATGTCATTCAATGCATCTTGCAAATTTTCAAATATTGTTCTATTTACACTATCTCGTGAGTTTTTCTTGTTATCAACACCTAACAACTCCAAAATAGGAGTCATTTCTTTTTTCCTGAATAACCTAGCAAATAATGGTGCATTTCCAATAATACTTTATTTTTAAAATATTCATCCCAAATTTTCTGCTTTATTTTTTATTGTGTTTTTAGATACCATTTCTTCAAATAAAATTTGACTGAAAAGTGAATCCTCATTCATCTCCAGCAAATTACCCATGTTAAAAGATATATTTGAACCTTCAGAACTACCAATTTGCTCCCCTAGTTGAATTGCATCTTCTTGAAATTCAACAGGTTCATCTTCATTACATTTTGTATGACCATTCATTTTGTCGTCCCTTTTCAAATCATATTTTATTTTTTTGTTCATTTTACTCCCCATTGCAGAAATTGTTCAAATTGAGAGCTTCAGTTCACCTGCATACACAAAACGATATACTCTTAATAAAAAAATAAAAAATAATATTGATAAGTTCATAATTCAAAATTGAGCAATGCTTTAATTAAAAATATGTTAGTTTAGTAGTTGAATTCTCCATCAAAACTCAACTTGTTTTAAAATCTAAAAATATACTTTTGTAGAAATCAGAGTCTAAATTATGGTCATATAATTTTTATAGTGTTTTCATTACATATAATATATTATAAGTTGAAAAAACTGCAATTAGGTATGTTAACATTTAAGAACACGCTCGTTCAAAAAAAGAAAAAAAAAAAAAGAAAATCATATCGAAAAAATTTAAAACTTATATTTAACACTAGAGGAGAGAGTCCTCTTCACAAATATATAATTTGTTTTCTAAATGGTATAGATTTGCTAGCGAAAATTAGGTGGGAGACAAAAATTATTGATTTCAGGTAACTCCAAATTTGAATAGTTATAACAAACAAAATATATACCAAAAACCATTCTTTCTTTTTCCCTATACTAGCTATACATGTCATTTAAAATATATCCTGAAATCAGAGGAAAACATGATTATTTGCATATATTTTTTGGTGGGAAGTAGACCCTATATTGTCAGCATTTTTCACCAATTAAAAAATGTACTTCAAAAATTAAAAAAGTATGTCACCTCTTATTCAAAGTTTGTTAAAACATTATGGGCATAAACTAAATTGAATTTTACACATTTCATTAGTTTACATCATTTACAAATTCTAAACAGAAATGTCACTTTTATATTGTTAAAGTTTAAGAGTTTGCATGTTGTGGACCTTTTCCTTTATAAAAGTGTGACACAAATTTGTACTTTTACCCTTCAATATTGTTTATGTCAAGGTAATAGATTGATGCAGGAGCATCCTAGGGATGTTGGCAATTTTGTGTCGACCAAAAATATGTTTAAGTTTTGTTTGGTGCTCAGTAGGTGAGTTGGGAGAGCTTGGTGGAGTTTGGTTGTTTTCGGTCATTTTGGTGCTTGGTTCTAGGTAAAAGGAATGCTTTTCTTCACCAAATAGAATTAGTGTCTATTGGTAGCACTGATTCACTGAAAGGGCTTGGTAGCTTTGTTCATGCTCGATACCGACTTTGAAGTCTCGGTTGATGAGTTTACAGACTAGCTTTTTTGGATTGGGCGGACATTAGAGATTGCACCCATGATATGGGAGGGTCGTTATGATCGTGCAAAGTTCTGAGCCATGTGGATTTGATGCATTGGATTTTCTATCGACCTAAATCTTATTTTCTGCTTTCTTCTATGTATTTGTTATTTTTTTATGGATGACTGGGTCATTAATATGATTCATCATGGATTGTATTGAGCCAAATGTCATTTAATATTTTTTTGTGAAGCCAAATTCTGGTAGTGTTGTATAAAATAAGTGCGTAGGTAGCATTTTAGGGAGACAGTGGAGGTGGAGAGAGAGTTGAGAAGCAAACAGTAGTAAGTGGGTAAGAAATAAACTTGTAAGATTTCTAGGTGGCTTGTGAGAAAAAGTTTAGATCTAGTTTCTTCCAATTAGCTATAAGGTAGGCTGGTGATGTTGGATCCTACAAGATCTTGTTGAACTTTCTATTGTTTTGGGTTGTAATCGGGAAGGCCTTAAAGCCTAACATGTTAAATGTAATTGGATTTGAATATGAATATAAATTGATATAAGTTTTTATATTTTTTTTGTGTTTTCTTTATGTTGTTGTCTTGTTGTTGGCTGCAAGTTTGGACAGTCCATTATTGGATCCTCTGAGCTTGACTACATCAAGTGGTATCATAGCTGGTTTGTTATGAGGGCAATTTTGATTTGGTTGGTCAGAGTGAAGGTTATAGGTCAATGTTCCTATACTTGTGAAACCTATCTAACTATTTGTGTGAGGTAGCAGGTTGTGATATGACTTTTTGATGGTTTGGGGGTTGTCACAAAGTGGTCGGTTGAGATTTTTTGTAGAGTTTTTTCAAAGATCCTGGAGAATTCCTCTGAAAAGATTGACCCTAGGGAGATTGCAGATATCTATGATGAGGTGGAATCAAAAGTGATAGAATGGTTTAGATCTGAGATAGTAGCAATGAAGAATGAGATGGTAGCTAAAATCATGAGGGCTATTACTGGTTTGTTGAGGAACCCTTGATCAAAGGATGGTTGTGACCAAGCTGCCAAAGATTTTGAAGCTACTACCAAAGGTGATGGATATAGTAGAGATGACAGAGCTGATCAGTTTAAAATATCTATGGCTCAGTTAAATATAATTCATAGGATGGAAGTTTCTAATTTTTTAGGTACATTGAACCCCGATGACTTGATTGATTAGATCGGTGAATTAGAAGACTACTTTGAGCCAAAAGATATTCAAGATCCTATTAGAGTGAGGTTAGCACAAACTAAGTTGAAAGTACATGTTTCCTTATGGTGGAAAGAGTTAAAAAGGTATAGGGAGGAAGAAGGCGAGATGAAAATCACTTGGTGGAGATTAATGGTAAAAATATTGAAGGCTAAGTTCATACCTACTGACTATGAATTGGAGTTGTTTAAGAAGTTGTAGAATCTGAAGCAAAAGTATCTCAATGTGAAGGACTATACCAAGGATTTCTACAAGATGACTATTAGATCTGGATATAGGGAGCTTTCTAAGGTTAAGTTTTCTAGATATGTTAATTGATGCAGAGAGCACTACTAGAAAACCTTGATGGGCTCCAACTCTTTGATAACTATTCAAAATCCTACCTTGGACACCCCAACTCCACCAATGTCTTCCTAGGATGTCTGCTTACCTACCTAAGGGACCAATACACTCCTCCTATTCTCCCTTGAATCTCCAAGTCAAGATGTAGGACACTGCAATTTTCTCTTTAGGGACACTTTCCCTAAACCAATTACAATGCCTTAAAAATTCACCAGAAGATTAGAATTCTTAGCCTAAGTGATTTAAGACTTCAAACAGACCCCAAGGGTAAATAATATACCAATGTATTTGGTCTTGCAGACCCTAGGATTGTCGAACCCAAAATGGTCTAGGATTCTGCGTAGCCCTATCCAGAGGGTTTTTTGAACTTAAATCTCCATTGCAGAAGGATCCAATAGATATGATTGGGTTTCTAGACACCCTTTATGGATTTTGTAAACCCCTCAAAGCATTATCACCTTAATCCACTCCTGCACCCCTAAACTCTCACAAAGCACACAGACCTAATTAACTATTTTAGGCTAGGTTTGTTAAGTATGTGGTCAAACGTGGGTTCATGAAATGAATTTACAGAATTGGATGGCTTCCCCTACCCCAAAATGGTTTAAAACCACTCTTTTTTTTATCCTTCCAAACACATATTACACATGCATGTGACTATACCAAAAAGCCACGCTAATTACATAGAGACAATTAGCCTAGGGCTTGGTCTCAGAAATAGTAAGAATAACTTTGAGTGTCTAAGCTTTAGGATTCCTAAAGATCATGATCCTAACTTGTATTTTCCAAGTGTTTGAGTAGATCCACTAAATAAATCTCAAGTTAGGATCACATCTTTGTGACTGACCCAGGAAACCTTGGTTTCTCAGACAGTGACCAAGTAAAATCTATAAATTTTAAAAAAACTTAATAAAAAAACTTCAAACCAACTAGAATTCTTAATAAAATTATGACCTCACAAATTTCTGCAAATGGATCCACAAGATGAATCTGTACCAGGCCGCACACTGTCAAAATAGCTCAAAACACTCTTCTATTTTCTCTTCTGAACATCAAGATTCATACATAGTGAGTTCTCTCTTTCATGGAAGGCATAATATCACCTAATAGAATTATTGAGGCATTTTAGATGCTTCAAGAAGTTGTTGTGGTTAGTTACAATGAAGTTTTCATTCTTCCAACAATATTTTGCAAAAGTTGCTCATGCAACAGTTTTGCAAAATGACAACTTTTTTGGCAACATATGAGAAAGTTGCTATTTTGGGAAAATGCCAACCTTACCGACCTCCAAGGGTGAGGGAGAGGTTCAAGACATGACAAGAACCAAATCTTAGGACTTAAATCATAAAAAACTAACCAAACACTAAAATCAACAAACTAACATGGTCTAACTATGTTTTAGGACCCTAGGTTTATAACTCACCATAGGTCCTTCACCTTACATCATAGACCCACACAACCACACAAAAAAAAGGGTGATCTCAAGGATTCACCTTATTACAAACACAAAAGAAAGAAAGGAAGAACTTCATGAGGTGCCCTACACCATACTCCCCAAGGAAAAAGTAACTCAAGTCTCTTGAGTTGGAAGTGCTTCAAGTGGAAAACCTGTCTTCAGGGGTCATCAAGGTAACATCTTCAGTGGGTTGGGTTTTCCATTTGACTAAGTACTCATAGTAAGTGCCTCTTCTAGTTTTCTTTTTCACTCTCTTGTCTAGGACGCTTTCAATCTCAAGAGGAGTTACTTGTGGCATGTCCTTGAGTGGTTGGAGCGTAGGAGGCTCTAGAGTATCTGCAAGATCAGTAGTACTAACTTCCCCTTTGTAAGCATAGATATCTGCAACATTGAAAATAGGTGATAAGCCAATGTGAGAAGGTAGATCAATTTTATAGGTATTGTTGCCACATTTATTTAGGATCTTGAAAGGGACAAGCTTTTTCATCATAAGCTTTGTGTATTTTTATTTAGGTATTCTCTCCTTCTTAAGGTGGATCATCACTAGATCTCCCACTTTGAAATTTAGGTCTCTCCTCTTTTTATCAGCACGTGCTTTATATTTCTCAGTGGTATGAGCTAGTTTGATCTGTACTTGATCATGGATGTTCTTCATCACTTCAGCAAAGACTTCAGCTAGTGCACTCCTTTTGTCCATGTCTTTGATATCCTTGAGTTCCAATATCCCTCTAGGGTGAGTGCCATAGACAAACTGGAATGGGGTTAAACCAGTACTCTAGTTTACTGAATCATTGAATGAGAATTATGCTTGTGCTATGATAGTATCCCAAGTGGTTCCATGTTCTTGTGTGAGACATCTCAGGAGGTTACCAAGAGACCTATTTATAACTTACGTCTACCCATCAGACTATGGGTGATATGCAGAGGATAGTGAAACATTTGTCCCTAACTTTCTCCGTAGTGTTCTCCAAAAATGTCCTAAGAACTTAGTATCCCTATCTAAAATGATGGATAGTGGTAGTCCATGGATTCTCACAACATCTCTAAAGAACAATCCAGCTATGTGGGATGCATCATGGGTTGTCTGACAAGGAATGAAGTGTGCCATCTTTGAAAATTTGTCAACTACAACATAAATGCTATCAAATCCACACTTGGTCTTTGGAAGACCTAAGACAAAGCCCATGCTTAATGAATCCAAAGGTTTTGAAGGGATGGGTAAATGAGTGTATAACCCTACATTGGAGGTATGCCCTTTGGCTTGTTGGTAAATAGAACAACTCTCCACAAAAATCCTAACATTTGTCTGCAATTTGGGCCAGTGGTAGAACCTCCTAACCAACTCCAATGTTTTATCCACCCCAAAGTGACTAGCTAAGCTTCCATGGTGCTTTTCTTTAATAATATTCTCTCTCATGGATCCTTTTTGGACACATTATGAACTACCCTTGAAGAGAAGAGCATCTTGTATAATAAACTCTAAGAAATCAATGTGATATCTGTCTGTCATCTCAGTACAAATCTAATAAGCCTCTTTAAATCTTCATCCTTAACATACATATCCTTCATGGAATGAACCCCAATATTCTCCAACTAAATGGCTTGGGTAGTTAGGTGTCTCCTACTAAGAGCATCAACAACTTTGTTTACAATCCCTTTCTTATGCTTGATAGAAAATCTATATGACTGTAAGAACTCCATCCACTTCACATGTCTGTGATTAAGTTTATCGTGCTTGTTTAGAAATCTAAGTGCATGGTTATCAGTAAAGACTATAAGCTCCTTGGGAAAAAAATAATTCCTCCATTTTATAAGTGACTGAACCATTGCATACATTTCAAGATCATAATTAGAGTATTTTTGTTTAGTTTCATTAAGCTTCTCACTGAAAAAAGAAACTGGCATCCCTTATTGGCTCAAGACTCCCCCAATGGCTTTATTTCTTGAATCACATTCTACTATGAAAAATTTATGAAAGTCTGGTAGAACTAGGATAGGCTTCTCTGCAATCTTTTTCTTCAACAACTCCAAGGAATCATTAGCTTCATTAGTCCATTAAAATATGCATTTTCTTCCACCTTTAATGGTGTTGATAATGGGAGCACATATACCATTAAAATGTCTGATGAATTTTCTATAAAATCTACTTAAAACATGGAATCTTATTACCTCTTAAGGAGTAGTGGGAGGTGGCCAATTGAGAATGGCTTCAACCTTAGAAAGGTCCATTTTGAGACTGTTCTTGGAGATCACAAATCCTAAGAACACAAGTTCTTCTTGAAGGAATACACATTTCTCTATATTTATCTTCAATTTCTCCTCATGGAGTTTTCTCATCACCATGTCCAAATGCTTGAGGTGTTCTTCTCTACTCCTGCTAAAGATCAAAGTGTCATCCAGGCATACAACAACAATTTTTTTAAGAAAAGACTTCAATACCTCATTCATCAATCTCATAAAGGTGCTTGGAGCATTGGAAAGGCCAAAATACATCATAAGAAATTCATAGAGACCTTATGTGGTCTTTAATGTTGTCTTCCATTCATCCCCCTTTCTAATTATTATCTGATGGTAGCCACTCTTGAGATCTATCTAGGAGTAATAGCTTGCACCCCCCAAATAGTCCATCAAATCCTCTATTCCAGGCATAGGAAACCTATATATAAGGGTTATCCTATTGATTTCCTTAGAGTCCATACATAGTCTCCATGTGCCTTTTTTCTTGGGTGCTAGGACTATAGGGACAGAACAAGGACTCACATTCTTCCTAATGAGGCCTTTTGACAACAATTCTTCAATCTGTCTTGTTATCTCTTGGTTTTGTTCAGGGGTCATCTTATATGCTTCCTTGTTTGGAAGATTGGCTCTTGGTATGAAGTCTATACAGTGATTTAATTCTCTTTCAAGTGTCAAAGACTTTGGTGTGCTCTCAGCTATAATACCTTTATACTGGTCTAACAGTACTTTGGCCTCTTTGGGGCCTACATCCCTAACATGAACTTTAACCTTTGGCTCTTTCACTAGTGCCTTTTTGGGCCTTACTACTAAGGCATAACAAGGTGTATCCCTTTCTCTTAGTAATTTCATGAATTCCTTCTCTCCTATGTGCAAGACAATAGTAGTAGCATGTTTTTCTTTCTCACAATCAGGGAGTGGGTTCATCACATACTCAACACCATCCTTAACTATAGTGTAGACATTGGACTTTCCATCATGCTTAGCATCTAAATCATAGAACCCTGTCTGTATAGTCCCCTATCTTGAAATCCACCCAAAAGTGTTCATTGATGATGGTTTGCTTTTCTTTTGTCAACCAAGAAGCCTTGTAAGGGAAAAGATGAGGGATTACATGTAACTTCAAATTAGTGACTAGCTCCCTAGATGCAATATTATCAGTGGATCCAGAATCAACTATAACTATACATACCTTATTGTTCACCTTGCAGCTTGTTGTGAATAATGACTTGTTTTGACGTGGTTATGTAGTAGTAGGTACTGTTAGGAGTGTCCTTTGCATCATAAGACATTCTACTAATTTTGGATTTGTAGTTCTTGAAGTTGCAGAATGATAGGACGATACACTTTGACTTTCATCTTCTTGGGTGAGTTGTACTCTTCTGTCCCCTCATTGTCTATTGGTTCCACTCTTTTTAGGACATCTAAAGGACTGGTGTCCAATCTAATTACAATTAAAACATCTCCCTGTGAAGACACTAGGTCCTCTTCCACAAAATCTCCTTCTATAGTTTGATCTCTTGCCTCTGAACCTGCCTCTATTATTGTGTTGTCCTTCTGGCACATGGTTACTAAACTCCCCTTGAATTCTTTGGAATGGACCCCTACCATTGAATCTACCCCTGCCTCTAAAATTATTCCCTCTACCTCTATTATTGTTTTCTCCTCTCCTCTTCTATTTTTCTTCAATGGTTAGTGCCATTTAAAAAAATTTATGGATTGATTCAGGGTTAAATAAGATCATTTCATCTTGGATACTATATTTTAGTCCATTTAAGTACCTTTCAAGCTTGTGTTTCTCACTTTCCAGTACTTTTGCCTTCAAGGTCATTCTATGAAACTCCTCAGTGTATCCACTCACATCAAGATCCTTCTATCTTAGATTTTATAACTTTTTATGAAGGGTAATCTCATAGTATTATGGAAAAACAATTTTTTACCTCTACTAACATCTTCTTCTATGTTGTGATAGAATTCTTCTCATCTTCCATACTTTCATTTTGTAGAAAATTCCACCAGCTTAATGCAGGGCCCTTCATTTTGGATTTTACAGCTCTGACCTTATGATTTTTAGAGATACTGTCACATTCAAAATAGTTCTCCAATGTCTCTACCCAATCCATACATTCTTCAGGGTCTATTTTCCCAGAAAACATGGGAATGTGTGATTTCTGATCTCTCCTCCCAACTCTCTTAACAGCTTCAAGAAATTTGACTTTCTCTGTTAGTATCTTCTTCTTCTTCTTCTTCTCTGACAATTTTGGCTAACTCCACATTTTTGATTCTAGTATGGACTTCCTCCCCTTGAGAACTTTCTATTCTATCACCCATTCTTCACTCCTTCCAAGATCTTAGCAGGCTCTGATACCACCTAATGTAGAGAGCACTACTAGAAAATCTTGATGGGCTCCAACTCTTTGATAACTATTCAAAATCCTACCTTGGACACCCCAACTCCACCAATGTCTTCCTGGGGTGTCTTCTTACTTTCCTAAGGAACCAATACATTCCCCCCATTCTCCCTTAACTCTCCAAGTCAAGATTTAGGACACTGCAATTTCCTCTTTAGGGACACTTTCCCTAAACCAAGCACAATGCCTTAAAACTTCACCAGAGGCTTAGAACTCTTAGCCTAAGTGATTGAAGACTTAAAATAGACCCCCAAGGGTCAAGAATCCAGCAATGGATTTGGTCTTTCAAACTCTAGGATATTTAAACCTTAAATGGCCTAGGATTCCTTGTAGCCCTATCCAAAACAATTTTTGAACTTAACTCTCCACTGTAGGAGGATCCAATAGATTTGATTGGGTTTCTAGACACCCTTTATGAAGTTTGTAAACCCCTCAAATCCTTATCAACTCACTCCACTCCTCCACCCTTGAACTCTCACAAAGCACACAAGCCTAATTAGCTAGTTTGGTTTGTTAAGTAAATGGTGGAAGGTGGGTTCATGGAATGAATGAAGAGACTTTTATGGCTTCCCCTACCCAAAATGGGCTAAAACCACTCTTGGTTCAATCCTTCCAAACATATATTACACATGCATGTGATTGTACCAAAACACTAGGCTAATTACATAAAGATAATTAGCCTAGGGCTTGGTCTCATAAATAGTAGGACTAACTTTGACTGTCTGAGATTTAGGATTCTTATAGACCATGATCCTAAATTGTATTTTACAAGTGGCTGAGTAGATCCACTAGATAAATTTCAAGTTAGGATCACAGTGACCAAGTAAAATCTATATCTTTTTACAAACTTAATAAAAACATTTCAAAACAATTGGAATGCTTAATAAACTTAGGACATCACAAATTTATGCAATTGGGTCCACAAGATGAATCCCAACCAAGCCATACACTATCAAACTAGCTCAAAATAGTCTTCTATTTTCTCCTCTTAACATCAAGCTTCGTACATAGTGAGTTCTCTCCTTCATGGAAGGAATCATATCACCTAATAGCATCATCTAGGCATTTTAGATGCTTCAAGAAGTTGGTATGGTTGGTTACAATGAAGTTGTCATTCTTCGAGCAATATTTTGCAAAAGTTGCTCATGCAACATTTTTCAAAAAGCCAACTTTTTGGCAACATATGAGAAAGTTACTATTTTGGGAAAATGCTAACCTTACCAACCCCCAAGGGTGTGAGAGAGGTTCAAGACATGACAAGAACCAAATATAAGGACTTAAAATATAAACAACTAACCAAACAATAAAATCAACAAACTAACATGGTCTAACTATGGTTCAGGAGCCTAGGTTTATAAATCACCATAGGTCCTTCACCTTACATCATACACCCACATAACCACACATAAACAAGGGTGATCTCAAGGATTCACCTTATTACATACACAAAATAAAGAAAAGAAGAACTTCAGGAGGTGCCTTGCACCATTAATGGTCTTAGATTCAATAACTAGGATGAGATTGGCATGTTGAATATTGGTTTGGTTGAGGATCCTTATTAGTATGCACTGAAGGTAGAAGATAAGTTGAAAAGGAGACATCAAGGTAACTTCTAAGGGAAAGATAAGAAAAATGATTCAACAAAAGCTAAACTGAGAGTTGAGAAGGAACCGAAACCTATTGAAATAAGGAGAAGGGAAGGCAGATGTGTATTCATAGGTACTTGTTATAACTATGGTGAAGAAAGACATCAGTCATTTGAATGTCCCCATGTAGATAGGAAGGTCGGTAGTCACCGATATGTTATAGTGAATGAAGTTGCAGAGAATGAACCCGAGGTGGAAGGTGTGAACCTTTTACTAAGAACATTGCTACCCATGAATCAAGTTGATTCTTTTCAGAGGAAGAACTTGTTAAGGATTGTGTGTAAGTCTTGTGGTAAATGTTGTAAGTTTATTGTTGATGGAGTAAGTACTAATAACTTGGTCTCTGAGGAGATCGTCCAAAAGCTTTTTTTAAGGAGTTTGAAACATCCTTGTCCTTATATGATAAGTTGGTTACAAGAAAATCATGTAGCAGAGGTAAAGGAGCAATGCATGGTAAGCTTTCACATTGGTTCTTATAAGGATAAAGTATTATGTGACATTTTTGATATAAGTTCTTGTCATGTTTTACTTGGGAGACCCTGGCAATATGATAGAGAGGATATTCATGACTGTAAGAGGAACCTCTTTACTATCCTGAAAGATGGACAATTTTATTTTGATTCTTTTAAAGGATGAAGAAAAAGGGAGGAACTTGAGCATTGGTAGCAAATCTGAGGTGACTATAGGGGTTGGTGCCAAAGTTAAGGTTTAGGGATCTAAAGGCACTTTAGAGAGTGCTTGTGCTAAGAGAAAGAAAAAGAAAAACCAAGGAGTGGGTGTATCGGTTAAGGACTCGGAGGACATGTATATCAAGAATCAGTTTGGGATCCATGTGATGGATCATAGAAGATCTTTGTGGAGCTACTAGAATATATTTTCATACTTGGGGTCTCCAATACATGATAATCCTAGGGAATTTGACAATCCTGTGTCGAAAAAAAATATGTTTAAGTTCATTTTTCTTCTCAGTATGTGAGTTGGTAGAGCTCAACGAAGTCTGGTTGTTCTTGGTTGTTTTAGTGCTTGGTTCTTAATGGAAGGAATTTTTTTCTTCACTAAAAAAACTTGGTATCTATTGGCAGCATTGATTCACTAGATGGGCTTGGTGGCTTTGTCAATGCTTGGTACTGACTTGGGGGTCTCGATTGATGATTTCACCTATTGGCTTGTGTGGATTGAATGAACATTGGAGATTGCACCCATGATTTGAGGGGGTCATTTTGATCGTGTAGAGTTTCGTGGCATGCGGATTTGATGCATTGGATCTTCTGTGGACCTAAATATGATTTTGTGCTTTGTTCTATATATTTATTATTTGTTTACAAATGACTGGGTTTTATTATGATTCATCATGGATTGTATTGAGCCGATTGTCATTTAATATTTGTTTTTGAAGCTGACTTGTGGCTGTGTTGTATAAAATAAGTGTGTAGGTATAATTTGAGGGAGATAGTGGAGGTGGAGAGAGAGTTGAGAAGAAGATAATAGTAAGTGGGCAAGAAGAAAATTGTAATATTGCTTGGCGGCTTGCGAGCACAAGTCTAGATCTAGTTTTTTCCACTTAGCTATAAGGTAGACGAGTGAAGTTAGATCTTGTTGAAATTTCTGTTGTGTCGGGTCATAACTGGGAAGGCCTTAAATCCTGACATGTTGCATGTAATTAGATATGAAAATGATTATAAATTGATATAAGTTTTTATATATATGTTGTGTTTGGTTTCCGATGTTGTGTTGGTGTTGGCTGCAAGTTTGGACAGTCCATTATTGGATCCTCTGTGCTTGATTGCATGAGGGATAAAGGAAAATAGGGGTAAACTGACAATAGTAAGGACCCATGTATAAGGATGTATGAAAATTGGAAGATGGTGTTCTCTTATCTTTTCTTAATACTTGAAAGGCCTTACAAATATGGCCTTTGATACTAGCAGACTAGAGGTTAAAGTTGTAGAGGTCTTAAATAAATTAAATAGGTATGTTAATTGACCTTTCTCTTTTCTATGTTGTCTAGTTTCTTTCATTTTCCTAGTTATTGATAGGGTGTCAGATTCTAGAAGTTTTGATGTAGGAATGTTTTGCGTCCCTTAAAAATATATTTCATCCATAATAAAAATTTGAATACATTGATATTTTCTAGTTTTGATTCTACCAAGATGCCACGTGGACATTCTAATGTTTCAAATGAACCCTTGGAACTTGTAAAAGGTTCTAGCTATCTAAACAGTTATAGTGGAACTATTTTTTTTTTATGTGGATGTCCAGGTATGAAAAAATATCGATTCTACTAACCCACTAAATCTTAAAATTTCCCATAGAAGAAAAGGAATCTAGTGGAATGATAATTTAATGGAGTCAAATATCACTTCAACTTTCTTTCTCTCACAGGTGAAGCACTGGAGCTATCCACTTTTTTGATGTGGATGTATTTGTAGAATTTTTTTTTGATTTGTCTATTCTATTGTAGCTTTAAAGAAGTTCTAGAAAAACTATAAATCTCCAATAAGAAGATCTAGCTTAACTAACATCATTAATAATGAGAACCGATAAAATTATTTCCTTCAAGCCTTGCATAAAAATTATATGGAGTGTTGACTTTCACATTAATAAACTATTAGTGCTCCAAATAATTTAATATCTTTTTACCTATATATTTTTTCAATGAATTAAGTTTCTAGAGTGGTTGTTCCCTATTGTGTCTCTATAACACTTTTTTTTTCTCTCATGTGAATCACACTACAATAACGATTTTTAGAACCCAATTATTTTCCAATAAAAATGTAACTAAAATAAATGAATGGCTGGCATATATAAATGAGTAGGTTCCCCTAAACAAACAAAGAATAAAAAAAATCTCATGAATATTTCTCTTGCAATTTTAGAACCCTTAACTAATGCAAGAGAATTTGAAACTAGCATGGTCATTTTGCAATAAGAAAATTAAAACCCCAAACAATAAATAGAACTCTTACACATAGAAATAAATGATGCAGTGGGCCACTTATATAATATTTATATATAAGACCTCTGATAGATCCAACATTTTGAAATTGGTGGCTAGTGGGAATACTAATTTCCTTTTCATCATGAAGACCATACAAAATTTAAAACTCATACTAAATCATGCTCTTTGGATGTTCATCAACAAATAGTTGGTTGCATTGAAATAATTTCCAACCCAAAGTAACTTGTAAATCCTAGGATGGCCAGGTTAGTTATATAGAAGGCCTCGTCATCATCATTAATTTATACAACATCTAATATGAGAGCCTTTATAAATATTAGGAAGGAATGTATAAAAATATGTCAATTTATATAATTTCTAATGTATTTTTTGAAACTATAATCTAAGCCTATGTTGTACATATGTCTACATGTATACACTAAGGACTAAAAATTAGAACTCTGCATAATGAGAGAGAAAGGAGAATATAGAGAAAGAGAAGTAGCATACAAAAAAAATATTGATGGAACCTATCCCCTTCCCTAAAATATGAGTTGCACAATCATTCTCATCTTTATAGAGAAATATCTTTTGATTTTCAATTTTCTCATTTGTATGCAACTAAGAATAGTATCATTTTTATTTTACTCTTATTTTTAACACTTGATAATTTGATATACATTCACTTCATTGTCAGAACGTCATGGTTTATGTATTGTCTACACATATCCCTTCTTCAATATGGCTACATGGGATTCAATTACATGAAGAATAACATTTTCTCTTAGTCATTATCATGGCCCTCACTTAAGTAGCATCTTCACAATAAAAATTCTCTCTAATTTTTTTATTCTTAATACTTTAGGGAACTATAAGCATTAATATTAATATTTCTAATAGCCTATAAAAGTATTATCATCTATTGCCTCCACAATAGTTTAAAATCTCTCTATTTCTTATATTTGAATCTTGATATTTCACTTCTATTCCATCTACAAATATATATTTTATAGATTCCACTTTTCCTATTCAACTACCTATAATTACATCTATGAATCTACTTTGAGGTCATTGTGTGGATGCATATCAAGAGATGGATCTAGTGACTAAATTAGTTATTCTAATTACAAGAAACACCTCTAATTTATCATTGTGACTTGGAATTATCGACTTGATATTTTACAAAATTAATAGTAGAACCCATGTAATACTAGCACTTGCATTGATCACTAAAAGAATAGGTACCTCTTCAAATAAATATGATTTGGTGTTAAATTCACTAATGTCATCTATCTTTAGATGAAATCTGCATCAATTATAAGTTTATATGCAATATATAAATCATCATGAGATTTTTGATCGCTTCCAAGAACTAGTAGTGAATTTAAGGTAAAATGCATCACGCATACATTGTTGTAACACTTGTGACCTAGCCCAAATTAACAACCAATTAAAAAAAAAAATTTAGAGGTAGTACAACATATGAAAGGATAAAAAATGTCCATCAATATTAGATATTTTTCTACAAGTGTGGCCTACAATTCTAAATATTAGTTGTCCCTGCATGGCATAAGAGGATAAAGGGAAACACATAATGGCTTGGAAAATGCATTTTCTCTAATATTGTGACAACTAATATTAACATAAAACCTTAAAATGTTACATCAACTTACAATTCTACCATTTAATATTTCATAACAAAATGCAATACACAATGTTAGCATAATCCCATACACAAACCTCTATTTATCCTTCCTTTAACACAATTAATGGTCTTGCTTTCAAATTTATAGCTTTAATTGTGCTCTTACAACCTAATTTAGGGTTTCACCTCATCACTTGTGGAATGTAAATGTACTCTTATTTTCAACTTGTGGGACCATGTTATCCATAATTTTCATGCAATAAGAGAGATAAAGAGCACTTCCAAAGTTTACAATTTTTCGCCTTCTCAAATTTATGTGCCACATGCTCTCATCTTGTTGTTGCCTTTATCCCTTCTCACTGCACAAAGATGGAAGGATAAAATTTTATAAAAGTTTAACTCGTTGCCAACAAATGCATGTCAAGCTCATCATATTTTTGCATGTCTTTCATATTTAAAACATTTTGTGTATTTTCAACTAATTTAGAAAATAATTCAAAAGACTATATTCATTTACCCATCTTTGTGCAAATTTCTTTTCCTATTTTAATCAATTAAAATTAAAATGACTTAGACATCTTTCTTCTTCACATACTAACACTCACAACCCGCCATATTTTTTTATTAAGGATCAAACAAGTTTTCAAGGGACCCAAAACTATTTTTACAAAATCCCTAGAATGCATAAAATAGAAAGAGATCAAGAAAGAAGACCTAATTCAATTTTTTTAAACCCTCCACAACTTGAGATTCTAGTTGGGAAGTATTAAAATCTTTCTTGTTAAGGTCCTATTAACTCTTAAGAAAAGTAAACATCTATCATTTTCAAGTTTCCATGAATCCTTGTGTACAAACCTTATTTTTCCTCAATAGACAAATAGTTTCTCTTTTCTACTATATCAACATCAACAACCTAAACGGGATTCTATTACATCTTCTCATACTTGTCTACCATGAATATGATATTCTTTAAAATTTCCTTAATCACCTTCTTGATTAACAAAACCAAAGTACTAAAATTGTACTTAATTTTAATGCCCAAAATTAGTCATTTAAGATATTTTATCAAGTGCACATCATATCCTATCCAAGCCTCAGTGGTTTCATTCTTTTAAATAATATCAAACTTAGTTTTAGGAAACCACTAGAAGGTGTGTAAGCTTATTTAGGTCAAGTGAGTATGTGTTCAATTGTGCTTCACCTAAATCTATTTCCTTTGCAATATATTAAAGGTCAAAGATGACCTATCCTAAAAAAAACATTTAAGAGCGTGCAAAGATTAAATCTCTATAAACTTTATTTTCTTTTGACCCTAAAAATACTAAATTGAATCATGGGTTTCTACACTAAGCAAGGGAGACCAAGAACATTCAAAGAGTCAAGAGAAAAATCCAATCCTCTTTACTATCATAAAAATCACCTATGTATCAAAATGTTTTTGTAGACTAGAAATATTTTTTACCTTTCTATTAAAATCTAAATTGACATTTACAAAATAAAATGTTAAAACTAAAATAGACAAACTTTGAGCTATGATTAAAAAATTGTATGCAACCTTCTAAAGATAATGTGATATGGAGAAATTATTTCTCTCTTCACTTATAGCTATTGTTGCACACACTTCAATTCATTCAAAGCACACCAAAAAATATACTCCATTGTTAGCACTAAAGAATATCTTTTGATTATGTCTCTTGACATTCTAAATATCTAGACTTGCATAAAATTACCTCTTAGTTTCAAAATTTTATCTCACCTAAATTAATCAATGCTTCATTTACCAATGATGTGTACTTTGTGAAGAAAATCAATAAAGTCAAGAGAGGAGACTTGATTTATATTGAACTGGATAATTGTGATAGGTACAAGTAAAAGAATATTATTTGGCCTATTTGCACGCTGGTCATGTGGATACTTATATTGAAGGTATGAAGGGTTTTGAGTTGTACAAATAAGACCTCAGCCGAACCAAAAATATTCCTCATTTGCAAAATGGTTTTAACCACGAAGAACTTTTTAGAGAATGGAAATATATGGAAATATGTGTCTCTTATGTTTACCAAATTTAACACCCTCAAACACAGGTTCAAATGGTTCCACTCTCATCTTTTCCCTATGTTAAATTTTTTTTTCATAATTTTAAACTCAATTTTACTTTTTAGATTCTTTCATCCCTATCTTATTTTCTCTTAAAATCAAAAAATAATGGGGGTTTACCTCTTTATTAATTCCTCGAATACTCTATTTATATAATTTCCATCTAGCTTTGATCTAGGAGGTAGGCCCTAAAAACCCTAATTTGATTATGGAGTAAAATAACCCTATGGATAATAATATGGCTTCCCTGTCTATTACGGTTTCTCTACTTCCTGGTTTGACTAGGGTTAATCCACTAAGGAAAGACAAGCTTAAAGCCTTAGGAAGAACAAAGATTTGAAACAAATGGTTGTTTTTGTTTTAGGACTATTCTTCCTCCTAGTCCACTTGCTCAGAGTGGACGCCTAATAATACCCCTGCTAAACCTCCCAGCGAGGCCCGCATTACCCATCATGTACTTTTGTTCCTCAAATGTACCCAGATGGCCTTGAGATCCCTCAAAATGTTTTCCATCCCTATCCCCATTACCCCACCCCTACAGATGAACTACATGCTCAGATTGTGAATAAGGTGGACAAGTTATGCATCCTTTACAAATGCTAAACACCATAATCAAGTGGCTTATGGCTCAACTTCTGACTGCTAGTAAAATGATTATAATGCTTGAAGCTATCGTGGATGCTGAAGCCAAAGTGGGAGATTGATCCTCCACCAAGGAAGATTATAATTTTTGGGAGGTTCTTGATGAATTGGCGCAGAAATTGGATAATTGGAAATTATGGAAGATCATGTGCATGAGTTGAAGGCTCTCATTCCCTCAGATGAAGAGAAGCAAGAGATGCTTCAAGCCCGAACCAATATCAAAGAAAACAAAACTTAGGTGAAGAAAAAGATGCCGGACATGGTAAGTTTTAGTAAGAAGATGATAAAGAAAATAACTTATTCCTTAACCGCTCTACGGAAGGAACTGGAATTCAGGAAAGAAAAACAAAGGAAGCATGAGGAAAGTCTGTAGGTTGTGCTCAACTAGGTAAAGAGTGGCCTTCTACTGATGTGGGTTTTCATCCTCCTAGAAGGACTTCATTTTTTCATCCTCCTAGAAGGACTTCCTTTCTGGATACACTCAAGGCACTCAATGAATATTGAAAGGAGATTAATCTCATATTTGTTTAATCTCATATTTGTTATTTTGTTCGAAATTCTGGTTGCTTGGCTTCTAGCTCTTTCTCTATTGTGTTTTACTGTTTTCCTAGTTAAATTCACTTCTTGTGGATTCCTTTTCTTTGTGTTTTACTGTTTTGTTAGTTAAATTTACTTCTTGTGGATTCCTTTTCTCTATTGTATTTTACTGTTTTGCTAGTTAAATTCACTTCTTGTGAATTCCTTTTGTTTTTTCTTTATATTTAATATATTATTTTGCTATTTGGTTTGGTGCTTTTCTCTACTAATCTAATCAAAACTTGAGATTCTAAACAATCAATAGTAGCCCATGTAATACTAACACTCGCGATGATCGCTGAAGAGAATAGGTAACTATTCAAATAAATCTGTTTTTCGGCTAAATTCACTAATTTCATCTATGTTTTAATTAAATCTACATCAATTAGAAGTTTCTAGTAGTAGCATAAATCATCATGAGATTTGTGCTTGCTTTCCAAGCAACAACGGTAAAGTTAAGGCAAAGTGCATCACACATACATTTTTGTACTAGCTTCTCCAATTTATGTAGATACATGCTCACATCTTGTTGTCTCCTTTATTCCTTATCACTGCACAAAAATGGGAGGAAATTTTTTTAAGAAATTTCACTGCCAACAAATGCATGTGAGGTCCATCATATTTCAACATGTCTTTCATATTTTAAAATACTGTGTATTTTGAAATAATTTTAAAAATGGTTCAAAGGAGTATATTTTTTTACTCCTTTTTCCTCGTCATCTTTTGTCTATTTAAATCAGTTAACAAATAAAAATGATTTAAATAACTTTCTTTTTCACATGTCAGCAATCGTAACCTACTGTATTTTTTTTATTTTTTATTAAAGATCAAAAAAGTTTTGAACAGACGCAAAACCTTTCACAAAAAATTGCCTCTCTAAATTCATTTAGGTCAAGTTGACATGCGTTCAACAGGGTTTCTCCTAAATCCATTTCCATTACAACATCTCTTAAACATTTTGGAACATGCAAATATCTATAAAGTCTATTTTCTTTTGGCCCTGAAAAAACACCAAATTTAATCTTAAGTTTCTAGAACTAAGAAAGGAAGTACATAAATATCCAAAGAATTAAAAGAACAAGTTTAATGCTCTTGACTATCACTTGGTTCTAAAATACTAATTCTCAAAAGTAAGTTCTCTAAAAAACGTAACACTACAGATAAGAAACCATATTAAATTTTACTTACTTGAGCTTGAGAAAATAGCAAATCAAATGTTGAGGCTCTGCGAATGAATACAAGGGTATTAGAATATCATGACAATCACCTATGTATCAAAGTGTACATAGTGTGTATCAATTTTTCTTTTAAAGACTGGAAATATTTTTACCAAATGAAATGTTGAGGCTCTGCGAATGAATACAAGGGTATAAGAATATCATGACAATCACCTATGTATCAAAGTGTACATAGTGTGTATTAATTTTTCTTTTAAAGACTGGCAATATTTTTTTCCTTTCTATTCAAATTTAAATTGGCTTTTACAAAATAAAACTAAAAAATAGAGCTAAAGTGATATGGAGCAATCACTGCTCTCTTCCAAACTTATAGTTGTTGCTACACACGTTAATTCACTCAGAGCACACCAAAAATATTCTCCGCTGCTAACACTAAAAAATGTTTTTTTTTATTATGTCTCTTGATATTCTATTTATCAGGACTTGCATTAAATTCCCTCTCAGTTTCAAAATTTGATCTCCTCTACAAATTAATTTCTACTGCAAGCAACTGCAGCATGTCAGAAATGAGTTGGGGATTGATATCCCAATATCTACACAATGACAAATGAGAACGAAAGGATAAAACAACTTAATTTCAATTTTAGAATTCCATTACTATTAGTGTGTTTGTATAAGTGCGAGGGCAGCAAGTGGGTTTCATCTCTGTATATACTAATTAGAAGGTAATTTCAATGTTAGAATTCCATTACTATTAGTGTGTTTGTATAAGTGCGAGGGCAGCAAGTGGGTTTCAACTCTGTGTACTAATTAGAAGGTTTGAACTTTTCATTGCAAAAGACGCTTTAGATTAAGTATAAAAAGTAGTCTTAAGTCCAAGCCGTCAAATTGTGCCACAAGGAGGTAGTTGCATTGAATACAGAAGAATCAAAGAGCTATTCTATATTTGGTACTTCCTGTCCTATTACACATTTGCACTAAATGTGGAAATGTGGACAGAGAATTTTTTTAAAGAACTAGCATTATTTATAGATGGTATAAATTGTTGTGTGCTTGAATGTGACTTCTAAATCAGGCACAAATACAACATAGTCTTTACTCAATCATTTAATTCACAAAGATAAACATGGATTGTTCATCTTACAAATTTGATTGAAGCGACTTGTTGCCTCTTAATTAGTTGGGGATGTCAAATTTACTCTAAGAACGAGAGCCAACAACCTTGACCATTGCTAACATGGAGGATTTCTAAAGAATGAAAGATAAGCAAATTGCCATTAATCTATGAAAGAAAATGCAATTAAACTAGAAATGAATTGCCATTAATCTAGAATTGGAATGCTATTAAACTAGAAAGCTTGAAAGATAATGGAATTAAGATACTAGGTATGTAAGTGAACTACATTAAGAATGAACATGTTATTAATCTAAATGAAATCAATCTAATTATGCAAAAATAAAGCTTAAAAGCATGATAACAATAAGGAAAAATCTAACTATAGTTTTGATGCTCTCCAATTCATCGTCCCAAATGAAGAAAATGAGGTCCAATATATAGAAAATCATGGAAAGAGGGTGAAGAGTTTCTTGAAAAGAAATTGTTGCCTCTTCACTTTCATTTGAGACAAAAATGCAAGAATTATTTAATTAAAAGAGTGGATTATTGCCACATGAGTGACCTTTCATATGGAATTATGAAATTCTTTTTTGAGGATAATCCATTCAGTCAATTAAATAACTATTCAATTCCTTTTGATGTATATTAGCTAAAGGGGGTGGAATTAATTTAATTTAAAAGCAATTAGAACTTTAGAATTAAATTAATTAATCATAGGGTATTTTTAGCTAATAAACCTTGATAATTTAAGAATTAAATATAGTGTCAGATTTATTCAAATTTGGGTTTTCTGCATTTGAGACTCAGTCAATTAAAGTCAATTAGGAGGAGAATTTTCCTAGTATAATAGGACTTCGATGATGAGAAAATTGAAGGAACGCACCAAAATTGATTAGGATTATAAGGTGCCAATTTTGGGGTTTTACATTTTGCCCCTCTTTGAATTGATGTGCGAGCAGCGCATTGATTCAAAGAATAGTCTGATGTGAAGATGAAGATTTTGGAAGTCTAGGTTAGGTTTCCAAGACACCGATAAGATCGAGAAACAAAATCAAAAAAGAGAAGATCAGAATGGGGCTAGATTGCCCCAATGTCCACTGATAGTTGATGACGATCTAGGAATGTCTCCAGAATTAGGGTTAGATTGCCCCAATATGAAGGTTAGCCCTCTGAGATCCAGGTTAGGTTGCCTAGATAACGGTCTAAAGAGCTTTTGAGAGCCATCTTCAGAATGAACCATAACTTTCAGGAATTAGGGTTAGATTGCCCCAATACCCAATGAGATTTCAAGAATCCTCTCCAGAACAAAGCTTGATCCTTGAGGATCCGAGTTAGATTGCTCAGACACCTAGAAAGGTAGATGATAAGATGTGAGACATCAAGATGCCCATAGAGATTCAAGATCATGGAATATCTAATTTTGACCATAAGGTACAAAAAACTGAATATGCCGCAAGTGATGAGATGCCCTAGTGATGGGGACTTTTGATTCAGATCAGACTGATTCGAGAATAATATAAAAAGATTGAATGATGCAATCATCCTGCCCCCTCAAGAGTGAAATCAAAAGATGACACACCATAATGATGAGAGCGAGAAATCATAAATAGAAACAAGATCGAAGATCCAGAGAGATCTAGAGATAGATCAAGAGAAGACATAATCGATTTGGAGCGATCAGGAAATCCTACTGACTAGGCTTGACCACGGTTGTCCAGAATTGACTTTGATGAAAATATTGTAGAAGCCAAGAAAGCGATAACAAGAGATGATCCTGACAAGAAAGCAATGTCAGAAAATTTACTGCACAAGCGTCTGATCACGTTGGTCCAAAAATTTTAAAACATGATTTCAAGCTACTTAGGAGTGTCGGATTTTGATTTCAATCAATAAAATGGATTCAGAATGGTCCATTTAGCCAAGGGTGCAATTTTCATGGAAAATAGAGCACTTTGAAAAATTAGGTCAAAGGCTATATAAGGCCTGGAGGGGTCATTTTCAAATCATTATTCACCTTTGACTTTAGCGATGGCGAGAGCTCCAGTTGACATTGACAGAATTCCTGTGCACACACACCGATTTGAGCACTCCTGACAACACAACCGGCCACCGGAGTATGACGCACCTGTAAGTAATTGAAACATTATCCTGCATTTCAAATTTTTATTTGAATTTTATAGCATTTTAGCATGTTTTAAACCTTTTCAAAGTCTATCACGTCCAATTTTGCACAAGGAAAAAGTTTCCTCACACTGGCCTAGGTCTCCTTTCACACGAGGAAATAGTTTCCTCGCACCAGCCTAGGTCTCCTTTCACGCAAGGAATCAGATTCCTCACGTGGGTTAGGGTTTCCTCGCATAGACCCCTTCCCCATGCTCACATGAAGAGTGCACTTGCGCCACTTGAGATTTTAGAAATCTCACGCGGGAAGACATCTTGTCTTGCGCGAGTCAGAAAGCTCAGGAGGGAAAAGAGTTTTCTCGCATGGGAAACTTACCAAATTCAAATAATTGTCATTTTTTCATGCTATAGAGTCAGCCAATTACAATGTCTCAAAATTGTGTTTAGGATAGGTCCATAGCTGTATATTGCTCTAAAAAATCATCATGTTGAGGTACTGATCCAATTTTGTCACTTGCTTTGCAGGTTGACTTCCCAGATATCGCATTCCGGTCACATCATCCTATCATGGGTGAGTTACTGTAGAGGTTATCAAACACTAATGGTGCTCATATTGATGGGCTCAAATTATCATACCTCCATGATGCACCCAATATTTGGGTAAATCACAGTCTACTGGGTGCCTTAGTTGAGCGTTTCCATTCAGAAATGAACACCTTTCTTTTTCCATAGGGGGAGATGACTGTCACTCCTGAGGATATTTACAGGATTTTGAGAGTTCCTTTCCACAGAGCTCGTGTGGTGTATGACACTCAGCCCAGAGTAGGTACAGCAGCTTTGAGAGCAATCTTTCAGGATGAGCTAGTGATGGGTCAAGCCATCTCATGGGAGGATTTGATTCATAGCTACGATGGAGATTATCCACTGGCGGTTGTGTTGGCGCTATTCTTGAGTTGCCACTTGGTTCCCAATCGCGGTCAGCATGGATTAGAGTGCGGTTGGGGGGTATGTTGCAGAGGATGCTAGCCACACCTGTAGTTACTTTCAGATGGGGCGAGTGTATGCTAACTCAGATGTACCACGAGATGGATGAGATTGTGTATCAAGGTAAACGTACCATGGTGGCTGGATTTTTCATCCTTTAGATCTAGGTCTGGGAGAACCTTCCCATTGATGACATTAAATTGATTAAATGTTTGATAATGTTAAGTTGAAGATGATGCAAGATGTTAAATCAGTTAATGGTTTATATTTTCATTAATATAAACTTAATATCATCTATATGGTCATATACATAATGCCAAATACTTTATAGAATCAATGGAACAAAGGTTATGCTTTCAGCAATGTATAAAATTCAAGTATTCACTAAGTGACAGACAACACTGACGGAGTGCACACCACCGGTAAAGACAGAGATAAATTCATAGTGATGCCCGACGAGCAGAAGATAGTGTTTTCTAACAAAGAAGAATCACAGGATGTTAGACAAGCTAAAAATAGTGTTACCCGATGAGAAAGATCCAATGATGCTTGATGAACGGATATCCCAAAGTTAACTGAAGTTGCAACGACAGAACTGGCAGTTGTCACCGGCGATAAACAATAGAATTGACCGACAAAATAGGGAGAACAAAAAATGGTAAAATATCTAGCTGGAAAATCTTAAGGATAGACTTGAGTGGTTGTTTAATTTGTTTTATTCAACCATAGTTAAGTATGTGATTTAAATATGATTTATATAGCTGGCAAGAAGATAAATACGAGATAAATTAGGAATTAAAGCTCTAAATCAATTTGGCTGGATTATTTTTCACGCCAAGAATCAAGAATCAAGAACTAAGAATTAAGGAATATCATGTCTATATAAGAGACAAGCATAATTCATTTCTAAAATTAATCATATACACGGGGGAGTGAATTGAAAGAAGATGCTGAAGAGAAACTGATGAAGGTTAAACTTCATGCAGTCCTAATCAATCAAGCTAAGGGAGAGCTAAAGAACTCTGTAGACACCGACAAATAGTGAAGCACAACATCACAGAGCAGAAAGTGTGAAGTACAAAGGAACTAAATTGATACATTGATCAGAGAGGTATTGTAAGTAAATAGATCTGAATATTTGCAATTCAAGTTGCATTAGAAACAGGTCATTGTGTTTCAGTTTAACCATTGAAGCATTAAGTCTCTTAACAGAGAAGGACTTTACTGTCTTCTATAATTGAGGTATATCCTAACAGATTACCAAAAAGGTTGATTCATGATAGTAGCATCGGTCTTACCTAAAGCCTATTGATAGTCGAAGAAGGAGGCTGATTCAAGGATGGTAGTAAGATTAGCATAAAGCCTATTGACAGTCTAGAGGCTGATTCAAGGATGGTAGCGTAGATGCCAGTTACTTAGTGACAATCTATGTATAAAATTCCTCTAACAAGATCACACTTAATAGTATTTTTTTAACCTTTAATAGGGTTGGCTCCTAATAGGGCTGACTTCAGAAGAGTGAAAATTTGGGGTACTGGTCCCAGTGGTTTTTCCCTTAACAGGGTTTCCACGTTAAAATCCTTGTGTTATGTGTGTATGGATTATTACTTTATTGTTTTACATTTCACATATGCATTTATGGATTGATTGGTATACTCTACATATTTACTGAGTATCGGTAAATAAGTTTTACTGCTTATCGGTTATCAAAGAGCAGAAGGACAGACAAGGTAAAGCGACAGACATTTATTTATTTCAAGTATTTCAAAGGCATACATCTTGTAGGGACTTAATAATCTGAGGTGTATTAATTGGTGGATTGAAGTTTAAAGGATAAATTTTTAAGGCCACTAATTCACCCCCCCTCTCAGTTATTACTAACAATTGGTTTCAGAGCTTGTGTGCTTAGAAGGAAGGTTTCAATACCTAAGTAAAGATCAAAAGATGAACAGACGAGATGTGCCCAAGTTGAACAAAGACAACTTTGCTTCATGGCAAAGCAGAATAAGGCTTCACTTATCAAGTATTGGCAATGATATTACTCAATACTTAGATACTGCATATGTTTTGCCTACAAGACCATTGACAATAGATCAATTGAGAGTAAAGCATGAACATAACTACATGGTTATAGAACTATGAGCCTCACTCTCTGATGCTGAATTTAAAGATGTCAAAGAATGCAAAAATACAAAGACAATGTGGGACAAGTTAAAACTTGTACATGGAGGTGATGCAAATGTTGTGAGAGCCAAGGCAGAAAGTCTTAGAGGAAAATTTGATGATCTTAGAATGAAAGAAGGTGAAAAAATCACTCAGTACAACACAAGAATAAAAGAAGTAGTCAATGTCATATGAGGCGTTGGAGGTACACTTGAAGAGGAGACAGTGGTAAGTAAAATCCTAAGAACCTTATTGCCAGTATATGTTATTAGAGTCACTTTTATTCAAGAAATGAGAGTAGTAGAAAATAATACAGTCATTCTTGATAGCCTGATTGGTAGACATATTACTTTTGAGATGAATAACTTTGATAATAGTGTCTTACCAAACTTAGAGTCTACATTCAAGTCTTCTATGAGAACAAGCAAATCTAGCCAGAGACACTCATCTAGAAGAGACAGTGAAAGAGAAAGTGAAGAAGAAGATCTAGATGAAATTGAAGCAATCATGGTAAGAAGAATGCTAAAAGGAAAAGGTAAATACAAAGGCAAGTTATCACTTGTATGTTTTAATTGTAAAGAGATTGGACACTTTGCTGCAAGATGTCCTAAAAAAAGAAAAGATGACAGAAATGATAATAGATCTTATGAGAATAAATCTAACAGAGGTGATAACAAAGATTACAAAGGTTACCGATGATCAGAAAGAAGTGATACCTGAGTTTACAAGGACAAAGGCAAGAAGGCCAGCTATCTAACTACTTGCAAAGATGAAGATGCTGACACCGAACCAGATAATGATGTTGAAATAGTGTTTGGAGCTGTGAAGGACAATTCAGATAAAGATGAAAGGTATGAAGAAACTGCACTCATATCTAAGATTTGTAAAAATGATATCTAGATTATAGATAGTGGCTGCACTCATGATATGACCGGTGACAAAGAAAAGTTTAATACTTTTGAATACTATAAAGGCGGTACAGTAAGAATGGGAAATGATTCACCTTGTCAAATTGAAGGTAAAAGAATAGTAATGTTGAACAACCTGATTAAATGTGAAAATTCTTATTGAGTAAAAGGATTGAATTATAATCTGTTGAGTGTTTCTCATCTGAATAATTCAGGTCACAGAGTAGCATTTGAGAACAAGAAGGCAAAGATCTTCAATGAATCAGGAAAACTGATTGGTACCGGTGAACAGACCAAAGGTAACTCATTTTATCTGAATGATACTAACCCCACTTGCTTGATGACTAGAAAAAAATATATATGGTTGTGGCACAAAAGGTTGTGTCATGTGAATTTTTACAACATGATGAAAATAAGTAAGAAAAGAAGTGTAAGAGGCTTACTGACAATGACAAAGCCAGACAACATCATGTGCAAGAATTGTCAAAAAGGTAAAATGACAAAGTCTAGTTTCAAAAGAAAAACCCATACATCTGATGATATTCTA
>MU227990.1:1221033-1239379 GCA_018584345.1 Thuja plicata | reverse complement strand
GGCTATCATTCCTACTATATTGGATATAGTCCCTCTTGCGAGTTCCCCACCTACCCTAAATAACATAAGCCAAGATGGGGAGGGTTGACAACATGCTTGATTGGCTCATCCTTTATGGTAGCCCTTTTTGTTCTTATATGTTGTATTGTGCTTCCCCCGTAATGTGTTTTTCTAGATGTTTGTTAGATTCTTTTATATGACCCTTGTTACTCTGTTGGTGTAAGGCGATAAAGAAATCACATCTGTTGTTCAATTCCTCTATATGTATCTACACTCTTCTATATGTTGTTTCATCTTATATTGTACTTGTGCCATTGTTTGTAACTATTTTCCTTGTATAATCTACTTGGATCTGAGACATGGTAGCATTAATTCTTTTTGGTCTCCATGTTGTGGTCCAAAAAGATTCCTCTTCATAATTCTTAAGTTTCTTTCCTCCTTTGTGATTGTAGTTCTACTTTCTTTGGGAAATAATGTCATTTCATTTGCAATAATATTATATTTATATGTACATGTTATCTTATGATCATACTGACCCCACATTAGGTAGATCCCTTTTGTGTTCTTATGTATGTTTATGTTTTATTTCCCTTGATTTGTCTTCCTTTGGGGGCATCTGGCAGTGGAAACGTAATCCGTAGAGTTGTTGATGTTTCTATTAAAAACATTTCTCATGTTAAAGTGTTAGCAATGACTTTAACATGGGGGCATACACTCTACTCATTTTTTTGCACACACACATGTTCAAAATGGTTTTCAGGATTTAAAAATTTTTCACTTTACGGATTAAAAGAAACTAATCCTTAAAGCATGGTCATTTTTACTTTTTAAGGATCTCTTGATCCCTCCAGTTTAAATTTACACGAATCTCTTAATCTCGCCAGTTTTCAATTTACATTGTTTTGATCCCTTTAAGAATGGATCTCCTTGATGAGTTGACTAGTGAGTAGCCACATTCACTAGGAGGTTCAACTCCATCTTTCCAGTTACACTTTTTTGTGTGGTTCACAATGAGACATAAGTTCTCAGTGGGTGAGATAATCACACTCCTTTTTCTCTCTCCTTAACTAAGTGATGTCTCTCTTATCATGATCTTAGGGTGGATAAGGACTTAAGTGCCTTGGGGGCTTGAGGGTTTCTTTATCCCCTTTTGGTTCCAATAGGATTGTCTTTTTTGTATATTCTCCTTTACCAAGAGTTTGTGTTGAGCTCACACTCTTGCTAAAGTGGGGGCTAAATGTATAGTCAGAAAATAGAAGCACTTCCATTTTAGACTTGTTTAGCCTTTTGAGTAAGTGGTTTGGGGTCATGACAAGCGCCTTGAATGGATTCTTGATCTTGACATGGCTTCCCCCCTGTTCTATCCTTCTTTCCACTCTTGTTTAGCCTTATTTTTGCATTCTGAACTACAAACTAGTGATTCTGAGCTTCAGGATGAGGGTTGACCTCAACCTTGACCTAGGTCAAGGTCAACCTTGAGTTTGACCCAGGTTTCAGATCTTGGGGTCTCACAGTTTTGGATGTTGGTCTTTGCAAAAAGTATTTTCCCGCTTCTGAGTCGGCTGTTTCAAGTTTCGAAGTGTTGATTCCTAAATTATATTTAATATAGGTCCTCTCCTAGGGGTAAAGGCTTTAATGGAAATTTAATTCTCCTATGTCAGCCTCCTTAGAATATTGTGCCCTAGTTTCATATAAAAGGGAGCCTTCTCCTCTTATTTTCTCTAAAGATAACCATCATCAAGCGAGCTAAGTCTTCTAATCATGATCAAGCATTCTCAAACTATCTTCAAGGGTGATTCAAGCAAGCTAAGGAGTAATATTTCAAGCAAGCATTCATCCATTTCAAGCATCCATTTTCATGAAGGAGATCCATTGGAGGCCATTGAAGGATTCAAGCTACATAGTGCCCTTTTGGTGATCTCTCCACCCACCTTCTTCCAAGCCTATTCCAAATTCAAGAACCCATTCAAGACTTGGTGTTGGAGATCTACAAGCAAGAGATTGAAGATAACCTACCTTTCTACATTCCACATCTTGAAGCATACTTGTGGATCTAAGGCTTCGAATCCACCACAAGGAATTTTACAAGCAAGGTGAATTTAAGCATTTACTTTGTCTATTTCTGCAATTTCAATTACATATATTTGAGGTTAATTCCAAAACTGGGGTTTGACCAAGGAAAAACCCTCGCCTGCAAAGAACAATCCTCTTTTTATTGCAGGTATAGGTTTAGAACAGATGATTTGAGACCAGATCTGATACCCTTTTCGGCTTTCTTTCGGACGGAGAAAATAGATTTTCTGTCAGACCTGTGCAGGTTAGGGTCGACCTTATTGGGTCAGGGTTGACATTTGTGTGTCAAGGTCAACCTTTTTCATAAGATGAAATCGGAATGGAAAAATATTTTTAGGTTTTGTTCATCTCTGGATTCTGGTTTGGGATCAACTATTAGTTTTTCTAGAGATAATCTATAGACCTCAGAAAACAACATTCTTTGATTTGCAATATTTTAAGGTTAGTACATTTCTCCTATTTCTTCAATTACTGTCATATATCATTTCTATACATATAATTAATAGAATTTAATATTCCTTTCTTGTTATTCTCCTTTCCAAATAGTTGATTCATTTGTGCATTAACCCTTCTTTTGGGTTGATCAACTTGGATCTTCCATTTGTGCATTTGGGAATAAAAGAGGAACATATTATCTTCTCCCTAATCAAAATTGCAATACACAATCAATTAAATTCAAGTAAATATAAAGTAGGGTTAAGGAATTCAACACACTCTAAGAAAATCAAACAACAATTAACAAATAATCTCCTAAACCCTATTTCATACATTACAGTAGGAAACAAACATAAGCACCAGGGCATAAAAGCCAAGGTGACCTAAACATTGTTTCCAGTTTGATATTGTAAGAGTTCGTAAGTAAACAAATAGAGCAATAACAGTAACAGAGATAGTTCTAACCTCCCCTTGGCATACAAATAAACAAGATTGAGGGATGTGAGGCTTTTCCACCTTAATACAGAAGCTCTTATCACATACACCTTATTTATTTGATGTTGTCAGATCATCGAAACCATACCAACAGGCAGTAGACAAAGAAAATATCAGTGAAAAAAAGAACAGACAGCATGCAAAGAAATAGTCAAGCATAGCTCAACATATTTCAAGGCTTACGAATGTGTCTATGTTTGGGGTGTTGAAAAACATTGTTGTTCTTATGAGTGCAATGTGTTTGATTTCTATTGAGAGATGTTTACGTGCGAGATCTAATGTGTGTTTAAAAACACAGATGTGTCCAAAGAGAGTGTTGAAAAACTCTGTTTGATCGGGTGTTGAGAAACACTAGTTTGTGCCAATAGAGAGTTGTCCTTTGACAATATTTCTAACTCAAGTGTAAACCAAAGAGTGATCGAAGTGTGGAATCATGCCCCCATATAACGAACAGATTGAAGTCGAACATGTAGATAGCGAGATGATGTGAGAAATCTCAAAAGTATAGCAACAGTAGGCAGACTCAGTGAGAACCACTGATGACTATTGTGAGAGAGATTCTCAAGTATAAAGATCAATAACAAGATCTAGGCATCAATAGGCAGATGCAATCAGAACCACTGGTGAATGATTCAAAGGAGAGCCTCAAGGAGAGACAAAGTTCTACGAAGCATCGGTAGGGAGACACAGTGAGAACTAGTGGTGACCGATGCAAGAGGAGAGAAACTCCAAAAGATAAGACAATGCCCCCTAGATAATGAACATGCCCCCGAGTGTGACCAATTTCAATCCATGTGCAGTCAAGAAAAATCTTGAACATGACTGAGAGGAGAAGCATGAGCACACTAAAGTAGGAAAGCAAACTAAAGCAAGAAAAGGAAACTGAAGCGAGAAAATAAAATTGAAGCAAGAAAGAAGAATAGTGAATGCGAGAAAGCCTAGAGATGCTGCGACAGATAAAGCATTGCGAAACAAGAGGCACCTATTTTCCAAGTTTTCACAATCTTGGAAAAAATTCTATTTTTGCTACCATGACACATGTTTACCAGGTTTTCATCAATGGCACATTATTCTCTTTTTCTCTTTTTTTGTATTATCATTTTTTCAATTTTTTTGTACTTTTATTTTATTTTATTTTTTTTTGTATTTTTTGATTTTTGATTTTTTTGATATTATCAAGGTGCCTATTTACCAGGTTTTCACTAGGATAATAGATACATCAAAGCACTTGTTTGCTAGGTTTTCACTAAGATGATAATTTTTTTCAAGATACTTTACAATTTTTAAGATTTTCTCAGAATAAAGTATGTACATGAGCATGCAAAAGATATCTCAACTATAGAATTTCTTCAGGTGAAGAGTGTTGATAGGCTCTTTGAGTTGTTCCCCCTCTGTGGTGGAGAGCTGATATGAGCCAGACCCAAATACTGTAGTAATAATATAAGCACCAAGCCAGTTTGGCTCAAATTTTCCTTTTTGAATCCGCTGTTGTTGATTCTTAGGATTCTCCCTCAAGACGAGATCACCCATTTGGAAGTCTCTTGGTCTAACCTTCTTGTTATAGCTCTTAGATATCCTCTTTTGATATGCTCTGAGATGATCGAACACTACCTTCCGATGTTCATCCCGCAGTTCAAGCTCTTGTAGCCGGGATATTCTAATATTGTCATCAGTGATGAGGCCCTTTAGAGAGACTCGCAAAGTAGGAATCTGAACCTCAATAGTCAGTACTGCATCTACACCATAGACTAAAGCAAAGGGTGTGGCCCCTATTGGAGTTCTTATACTGGTGCGATAAGCCCATAAAATTGGATTAATCTGGAGATGCCAATCTTGTCTAGATTTGTGTACCGTACGGTGCAGGATCTTGAGAATTGTATTGTTGGAAGCTTCAGCCTATCCATTACCCTGAGGGTAATAAATATAAGACCAATTTTGAATAATCTTGAACTTAGTGCACAAATTTTTCAGATCTTTGTTCTTGAATTGTCCCCCATTGTTAGTGATTATAGAGAAAGGTACACCATATCTACAGATGATATAGTTTAGTATGAACATAGCTATAGACTTGCCATTAGCTACACTGAGAGGTACTACCTCAACACATTTGGTAAAGTAGTGAGTGGTAGTAATGATGTATTTATGTCCTCTCAAAGAAGATGGATATATTTGACCCACTAAGTCGAAGGCCCACTGTTGAAATGGCCAGAAAGTAATGAAAGGAATAAGCTCCTTGGCTGGAGCATGAATCAGATTACTATGTAGTCGACATTTTTTGCAAGACTTAGTAAACTGTGTAGCTTCCTTCTCCATATCAGGCCAATAGTAACCAGCTCTAATAAGTTTACGAGCCAGTGTCAAACCATTTTAGTGGGAACCACAAATGCCTTCATGTACCTCTTCTAACGTGCATTTGGACTCATCAGATTCTAGACACCTAAGGAGGGTACCATCTAGACCTTGTCTATACAAGTCGTTAGCTACAATGACATACTGTTAAGCACTGTAGATTAGGTGACATTTTTCATTTCGATTATATGTGTCAGGAATAATTTGCTCATGAAGATAAGAATAGATGTGGTGGTAGCGGGATGAATCATGTCCAATGACTAAAAAGATCATGTAGGAGTCAGGAGAGCCATAGGAAGGCTAGCATAACGTCTCCACTAGGAATTTGTGTCTGAAATCATTTTCTAACATTTGTAACATAGAAGCTAGAGTAGCCATAGCATCAACTGCTTTATTATCTACCCTGGGAATTTGCTGAAAAGTAACATGAGCAAAATATTTCTTAAGGTTGTCAACCATATTTTTATAGGGCACTAGCTTTTCATCCTTTGTTTGATAGATGTCGTTCACTTGATTGATAACCAGTTGTGAGTCTCCAAAGACTTTTAGCTCATGCGCTCACCATTCAATAGCGATCTTGAGTCCAATGATCAAAGCTTCATATTCAACAATGTTATTGGTACAAGGAAACATCATTTTGTATGCCTTTGGTAAGGAATACCATTGAGGTGTAATAAAAAAAATTCCAGCTCCTGACTCCTGTTGGGTGAATGATCCATCAAAGAACACTTTCCATGTCTTATGTGTAAGAAGCATGTTGGACTCATCTAGGAATTTCATCCTTAATGGTTGATGATCTGTAATGGGTGCTTCAGCCAACTGATCCACAATCTCTTGCCCTTTGATAGCTTTTCTCTCAACATATTCAATATCAAATTCACTAAGAAGCATGACCCATTTAGCTAGTCTACGTGTGAGGGTAGCTTTACTGAGTAAGTATTTCAATGGATCAATCTTTTCAATTAGCCTTGTAGTGTAAGCCAACATATAGTATCGTAACTTTTGGGAAGTGAACACCACTGCTAAGCAAGCTTTCTCAATTATAGAATAATTCATTTCGTAAGAGACCAATGTTCTGCTGATGTAATAAATGGCTCTTTCTTTATGATTTTGATCTTCTTGGGCTAAAGAAGCACCCAGGGATGTTTCCGTGGCTGAGATGTATAATATCAATGGTTTTTCCTGAATAGGGGGCATCAACACAGGTAGATTGGTGAGATATTTTTTGATCTATTGAAAGACTTGTTCACATTCCTTGTTCCATTCATAAGTCACACCTTTATGCAGAGTTTTGGTGAATAGTTGTGACTTGTCAGCTAATTGCGAGATGAAATGCCTGATAGATTGGAGCCAACCTTGGAGACCTCTTATTTATTTGATATTATGAGGTGGAGGCATTTCCATGATAGCTTGTACCTTTTCTAGATCCACCTCGATTCCATTTGCAGAGATGATATAGCCCAGTAATTTTCCTGAAGTAACCCCAAATGCACATTTCTTAGTGTTAAGACTCAGCCTGAAATTTTCCATACGATCTAGTATGGGACCTAGATTAGTGAGATGTATCTTTCTATCCATACTTTCAGTGAGTGTGTCATCCACGTAGTCCTCCATTGTCCTATGCATCATGTCATGAAATATGGTAGTGACATCTCTTTGATAAGTAACTCCAGCATTTTTTAGACCAAAAGGCATAACATTCCAGCATTGTGTACCCCATGCACAAGTAAAAGTAGTTTTCTCTTGGTCCTCTAGTGCAATTTTGATTTGATTATATCTAGAAAAACCATCCATTAGTGAATACATCTCATATCCTGCTATCATATCCATGATCATGTCAATGTTGGGAAGTGGAAAATCATCTTTTGGACATGCCAAATTTAAGTCTCTAAAGTCAGTGCAAAACCTGATAGATTTGTCATGTTTAGTCACTGAGACTATATTAGAGATCCACTCTGCATAATCATTTGTTCAGATGAACCCATCTTTTAGAATTTTTTCCAATTCTACCTTGATCAATAGAGCCACATGTGGATGCATCTTCGTAAGTTTTTGTTTGACTGGTTTCACACTTGGAGCTATTGATAAGTGATGCATGATGAGATCAGGATCCACACCCGACATGTCAGAATATGTCCATGCAAAATTTATCTTTTTTTCCTTGAAGAAGACTGTGAATTCTTTAAGTTCCTCTATGGATAATTATTTGGCCACATGAATGATGTGTGAATGTTCTTCTGTTCCCAGATTTATTGGCTAAGTTGGCTCAATTAACACTGATGAGCACTCTTGGAAGTGACTCAGAAGTGCATCAAGTACCTCATCTTGAGGTGCCTTAGAGTGGTTTTCACCTTCGGATACATCTTTTCTTTTTACTTTTTTTTGGCTCTGATACTGCCACAATGTGGTTTCACCATCAGAGCACCTATTTTTTATTCTTTTAATTTTGTGACTAAGATACTTGATGTCCGCCTCACTCATGTTGACACTTTCTTCACCAGTGGAGGATTTCATAGATTCAATAGCATAAAGGTAGCAGACTAGGGCATAATCATTCTGGAATGTAAGGACTTCACTAGATGAAGAAGGGGAATTCCAGTCTATTAACTCAGGATGTTGGATTGAAAGAGATGTGTCAGGTTCAACTACATTCATAGTATAGTCATCAAAAGCGTTAACTAGCAAGATAAGAGCTAAATCAATCTCATCCAAAGGTGTGTTTGCATCCTACTGACCCCTAATGACTAAAGTAGAAGACATGTTAATGTTTGTGGACTCAGACTTGTTAGACCTTTCACTAGACTCCTCACTTACGTCGAGAAGTTTTTCATAAGATCCTTCTGACAAACTATCAAAATCATATTCATGAGAGTCTGTATCTAAACTCCGAATTGGGTGCTTGCACCATGAAGGTTTTTGAGTTCTTGCAACACTAGCCTGTTCTTGTGCCAACCATTCTTGATACTCTGGTGGTATGTATCTTTCACCTTGGAAGTTAGGATATTGCAACTCTTTCCATTGTTCATAGGTTATTGCAAAGGAGTGGTTTTATCAGAATCGTTGTCAGCCTCTACTGTACTAATGTGCGGTAAAAAGGTTATCTGGCTCAGTAAAGAATGCTTCCAAGTCTGGAGGAATGGGATAAGGAAAGAAATCCTCATCGTAGCTATCTTCTATAGTGTTGAGTGCAGCTGTGCCTTCAGGTTCTAGTGAAGGTTCTACTTTTGGCACAAATTTGTTGATCCCTAGATGGAACGAGACCTTTTTGAAACCTAAACCAGTGGTGTCTTTTGTATTTTGATCTATAGCTTTAATAGGTTCTAGTAACCCATTGCCATTCACCCCTATTGGGCCACCCCCTTTGTACCCAAAATGTTTCATAATCTTAAGACCTTCATTGTTGGGATTTAGTTCCCGAGCCGGGGTAATCTTTTCAGCTATGTTTTTTCCTTTACAAATCCAAGCCTTAATAGCTCTTTCCTCATCTTCATCTTCCAATGGTGTAGAAGACAATACAAAGGCACCATCATAAACTATCTCATGAGTAGCAGAAGATTTGTTGTTCTCAGAAGGTATCCCATAAGAACAAGGAGACAGAGGTAGAGCTGCTAAAGATAGCATGGGTTCTATGTGATATCCTCCCATGCCTATGTCTGTTATTTTCAGTGTTTGTTCCATGTCTCTGAGCTTAGCATCATAGAGTTCTATGTATTCTCTATTAGTTGGAACAAGACTATTAGCTGATTGAGTGAGAACATTACAAGAAGAGCCCATACTGGCAGGAATTGTCACCTTTGCGCCTTGAAAAGAAAACTTAATACACTGATGGTATGTAGAAGGAACTGCTTGCATCTCATGGATCCATGGTCTCCCTAGAAAGATATTATATGCAAGAGGAAGGTCTAGCACCTGACATGTGACATCTCTTTCAACTGGTCCAACCCGAATGGGTAGCACAACTAGACCTTTAGATTTTCTCTCTTCTTCATCATAGGCCTTAATGGTAATTATTTTGCGGGAATCTATGTGATCCTCACCATAACCTAGCCGAGAAATAAAATGAGTGGAGAAAATATTGAGACCAACACTGTTATCAATGAGGATGCAGTGGAATAAATGTTTACCTATCATGACTTCTATGTGCAGAGGAGCATTATGCAGGTGAATAATTGAGTGATCGTCTTCTTCAGAGAAGGACAAATAATGTGGTGAAGTCAAGTGACCCACCATGGATTGAAACTGATCCAGATTGATGTCTTTGGGGACATTAGCTTATGTGAGAGCTTTGTCCAGAATCTGCCTATGAGTAGGTGAGATCTTCAATAGCTCAAAGATAGTTATCTGAGCATTAGTTCTTTGAAGCTGGTCAAGAATACTATAACTAGCAGTAGGAGGCATAGGGACCACCTTTGTGGTCTTGTTGGCAGAGCCAACAATAGTCTTATCTGCAGTTGTTTTTGGCATGGATGTAGTAACAGGAGGGTCAGGACCCTTGATAGTGATTCTAGCATGAGATCTAGTAACAACATTCGCGCAATCTCGAGATGTTTCAGATTTAGATAATTGAGACCTAGGGCCTCTCAAGACAAATGTAGTTTTGGGTTTAGAAGCATTCCCACTCCCCATGCTAGTAAACATGTTACAATATTCCACTTCCATAGGCTCAATCATGTTGATAACATTATCATAAGTGGTATGTACGTAATTAACTTTGGCATTATTGTTCTGAGTGTTGGAGCACTTGCCTTTCTCATGATGAGGAAAGGGATCTTTAAATGCCTAATGATTTGAATTCTTGTTATGATTCTCCACAATCATAACCTTGTCATCAATCAAATCTTGGACTTTATGATGCAATTGAAGACATGTAGCAGTCTTATGACCTTTGTTTTGGTGGTAGTCACAGTACGCATTCTCATTCCACCAATGAGGTCATGGTTGTGGATCGTATAGGCATTTTTCCAAAGGAGAAAGAATTTGATTTTGCACTAAGGTTTTGAAAACCACATCAAGCGATTCTCCCAAAGAAGTAAAATCACGCTTGGGTTGTGGTGCCCAAGGTTTATTGCCAGAAAATCTAGAAGGTTTATGAGTATTGGTTGCAACCTTTTTAATAGCTTTGGTCGCTTGTATACCAGAGGTGAGATTGAAGACCAGTTTTGAAGAAGTTGGAGTCACATTATCGACCACCCCATCATTCACAACATCCCTATTTTTGTTGGAAAACTTCCCTTTATCTTTGTTGGATTATGAGGAACCTTGTTTGTTATCTTTTTTCAAGGTCAATTCACCTTTTTTAACTATAAATGCTTCTATCCTCATAGCTTGTTTTATCATGCTATCAAAATTAATGGGACCTTGAAGTTGTACTTGATACCAACAATCAGGGGTGAGATTATCCAAGAAGATATAGAGTTTCTCAAATTTGGGTATTGTGCGAGGATACTTAGTGCAAAGTTGTCTCCATCTTTGGAGAAACTTCAAAAATGGTTCCCCTTGCCTTTGCATGAGGTTGCAAAGCTCCCTTATGTTGACAGGATGTTGAATATTGTGAGAATAGTGTTGTATAAAGAGATTGGAAATCTCATCAAAAGTCTTGATGCTAGTGGGCAGTTGCAAAAACCACTCCATGGCAGGTCCACCCAATCTTCATGAAAAAAGAGGCATCAGATATGTTTGATCATGTATAAACTCCATTGATAGGGCACCAAATTCTCTTAAATGATCCCGAGGATCAGTGGTACCCAGATACTTGTCATATTTAGGAATCTCTACACCTTTGGGAAAAGGTGGCATAATGATACTCCTATCAAAAGGAAAAGGACATATGCTTTCCATTGTGAACTATTGTGTGGGTTAGTCCTTATCCTTCATAAGTTGGCTGATTTGACCTTGCATGTCTTGAATTATTTGATGCAATTGGAGGTCTCACTTTCCTCTTCCTTAGCTACAAGCATTTAGACTTGGAATTTTGCGGGTAACTTAACTCCTTGTTTTGCTAAATCTAGAAAGTATTTTCCTTTGTCTTCTACAAGGAGTATTTCCATCATTTTTATGAGAGCTTTATTAGACTTTGCAGCATTTATGTCATTTTGAGTTATTGGGTCATCATCATTACCAAGAATTTCATAAATGCTTTGAGTCTAATCTTGACCCTGGTGATGCTCTTCTTGCTAAACTTGCTCATTTTGGGATTGATCATTATCTCCATTATATTGATAATCGAAAGGAGTTGCCATGTTGTTAACGTGAGATTGTGTCATGTGTACCTCTTCAGTATGAGCGTGAGTATCGCATTAAGAACTCGTAGTCAATGTATTTCTCAGAAAATCAAAAGGATTGATATGTTTGAAAGGATCAATAAGGCAATGAGGGTCGTTAATAGGATCAACCCAAATGGGTGACTTCCTGTAGCCTTGTTGATCTAAAATAAATGGATTATGCTAATCTTAAAACAAAGGATTAGAACAGACCTGAAGCACTGGTTTCTAATTTGGACTTGAATCAATACTGAATGTGGAAGAGGAAAGTGAGGATCCCTCTTGACTGTCAAGTTGAATGATGGGTTAAGAATGACCTTTTCCTTAGTCACGAGGTTTACTTCTACCTACTCCAAAACTGCAAATGGGAAAAATATTTCTGCTTCTAGTTGTAATAGGCATAGACGAAGATGAAACAAGAGGAAACTTAAGATCTGACTCAGAACTCTGTCTCTAGAGATATTGAAAAAAAGAGGTAATAGGCTAGAACAGCCAAGGTGTGAGATGCACCCAACACGAATCGTCGAGAGTATGGCTAGAATAGCCGAGATATGACGATCATGTCGCAAGGTACAAAAATATAAAAAAGATAGGATAGAGACAAAGAGACAAGACAAGTTTGAGTAAGAATCAGGAAGTTCGCAACTTGAAATGACTAGTTTTAGACTGCGAACGATAGGGAAACAAGCAATTAGACACCAGACAAAAGTCAGATCAGGTAAAAATTTCACCAGTTAACGGAAAAAAACTCATTATTTTGAATCCCAAGCTACAGATTCATGCAAGGATATGCCTCACTGCATGAGAAAGTGCTCAAATTTGTGTGAGACGATGCCACCATGCGAGAAAGAGCTAGGTTTTTGAAAGTTCGCGCGAGGAAACACTAAATTTTGATAGATGGACTCAATTTTTGAGATAAAAACCAGATTTTGAGACATAGAGAGAACTATTATCTAACAAAATTTCTAGGTTTAGGGTAGTTTTATGATATACAAATCAGCAATCTCAGTTTCAAGGTGACAAGCACTCGTTTACAAACACAAAGTTTCAATCAAGCAATGGTGACACAAGCAGTAGTTGTAAACAGCTCTACCAAGGACAAAGGAACTTGGCAGAATTATGGGAGTCTTTGTTTGATTATGATTTGGACAGTTTAAGACTCAAAAACAAACACTCAGTTATCCCTACAAAGAAAATTGGTTGAGAAGACAAAATTCATGCCCCGCTATCTTATATGTATGTGTGCACCTCACATAGCAGTGTCACCCTCGAAAGAGCACCTATTTTTTTGGTGTCTCCAAGGACTAAGTATATATGTTTGAAGGTTAGCCTTAAAGAAGGGGCCAGCATCATATACCACTTCAAGAATCTAGGTGCATACCTATGTCAAGAATCTAGGGCAGAGATTCTTCCCTCTCCCTGCGCACAGATTATGTCTCCTTTCAGAGGTGAACTAGGTAGGGATCTAACTAAGAGAGTGTTTAGTATGCTTCCATTCACAATAACCTTCGGTGCCTCTGATACAAAGCTGGGTCCTCGTAGCCGCACCAACAATTGGAAGTCATACACCCTTGCAAGCAAGGCTGGGAACGGCGCTGCTCAGTATGACAAACAAGGATTTCTCACGATGATAGTTGAAATCATGAGAAAGAAGTTACCATGGCTTTGGAGTCTTTGGACTCAACAAAGCAGACTATATTAGAGTGAGGTGGAATCATCGGTGATAGGTGTGTACCCACTTGGGTCATTCCCGGAGGTTCAACTTCTGACAGGCCCTCTAAAGGTGACACAACTTGGTTTGGATTCAAGGGTTTGATTTTATAATTCTCTCAAAGAGAGAAGAGCATACGTCTCTACCTTTTCACCTTACCCAAACACATCAAGCATATTCACCACCGAGATAGTTTCGCTCCACCAAATCCACAAGCCTTTGGGTTTCTGATTCTCTCAAAGATAGAAGAGCATAATCCCCTAACAAGTAGAAGTGCTAAAGATTTGCTATCGTTCTTTGCTTCCCCAAGTAGCCATCATGCCAGCAACATCTGGGTCTTGGCTTTATCCGTGGGCATCACTTCCATGTAATGAAGATCCTATTCCCCTTCTTTGCTATCGAGATCCTTACGAAATTTTAAGAAATCCCCATTTAAACTATGTGAATGAAAATAGTAAACAAACACAACATTTTTTAATATGCCTTTGACAATCGTCCTTCAAGAAAACTATTAGAAATTTTTTTTTATCTTTGACAAGCAACCTGCAAACCACTGTTATGCTGCAACAGAAATCAGAAACAAAAAATCACAGCAGAGAGCAAATGTCAAAAAAAAGATATCAGCAAATTGCAAATTCCAGAATTTAAATGCATGTCTGCTAAAATTCACTCGAGGAAGTACTTTGCTACATGCGAGAAAGTGTAGAACCCACGTGGGCTTTCTATTTCTTCACACAAGAGAGTGCTACAAAGAGAAAAACTTTGCACGGTTTGAGGTGAAATGTCACGCGAGAATCCATACCAGTGCTATACGGACGTATGACAGAGTTCCAATCACTGTCAAAAAAGTTCAAAAATGAGGCTAGAAATCATTTCTCTGGCCCACGGTGGGCGCCAAAATGTTGTGTGCTTGAATGTAACCTCTAAATCAGGCACAAACTCAACATAGTCCTTACTCAATCATTCAATTCATAAAGATAAACATGAATTGTTCATCTTGCAAATTTGATTGAAGCGACTTGTTGCGTCCCAATTAGTTGGGGATGTCAAATTTACTCTCAGAACAAGAGCCAACAACCTTGACCATTGCTAACATGGAGGATTTCTAAAGCATGAAAGATAAGCAAATTGCCATTAATCTATGAAATAAAATACAATTAAACTAGAAATGAATTGCCATTAATCTAGAATTGGAATGCTATTAAACTAGAAAGCTTGAAAGATAATGGAATTAAGATACTAGATATGTAATTCAATTACATTAAGAATTAACATGTTATTAATCCAAATGAAATTAATCTAATTATGCATAAATAAAGCTTAAAATCATGATAACAATAAGGAAAAATCTAACTATAGTTTTGATGCTCTCCAATTCATCCTCCCAAATGAAGAAAATGGGGTCCAATATATAGAAAACCATGGAAAGAGGGTGAAGAGTTTCTTGAAAAGAAACGATTGCCTCTTTACTTTCATTTGAGACAAAAATGCAAGAATTATTTAATTAAAAGAGTGGATTATTGCCACATGAGTGACCTTTCATATAGAATTATGGAATTCTTTTTTGAGGATAATCCATTCAATCAATTAAATAACTATTCAATTCCTTTTGATGTATATTAGCTAAAGGGGGTGGAATTAATTTAATTTAAAAGCACTTAAGACTTTATAATTAAATTAATTAATCATAGGGATTTTTAGCTAATAAACCTTAATAATTTAGGAATTAAATATAGTGTCAGATTTATGCAAATTTGGGTTTTCTACATTTGAGACTCAGTCAATTAAAGTCAATTAGGAGGAGAATTTTCCGAGTACAATAGGACTTCGATGATGAGAAAATTGAAGGAATGCACCAAAATTGATTAGGATTATAAGGTGCCAATTTTGGGGTGTTACAGAAATTACTGAACACTTTCTAAAAATATGGTCTTATAAGCTATAATATTTTTTTGTAACACCTTATTATTGTCAATTGATAATTAATATTTTTTTTTTGAACTTCTTAGAAGGAATAGATATTTCTTTAAAATAAAAATATAAAGTTAAAATTAATAAATATCTAAAAGAACAAATATGTATGAGCTAAGTTAAGATATCTGTTAAGATAAATGCTAGAAGGAATAGTTATTTGTTAATTAATTAATAATAGATAATATTAAAATTAATATTTCTGAGAAGTTTTTGAGCCGTTATATTTTAAAATTTGTAGTAGAATATTAATGGTAAGATTGAAAAGAGTAGATATCTAAAATCTATTTTGAACCATCACTATTAGCATAATTATATTATATAAATACAATTTATGTTAAACATGAAGAAAGATATTGAATTTAGAAAACCTTTAACATTCACTAAAAAAACACATAAGAACAACAGTTTATAGAAAAAAGATTTTATCTATAATACATTCCATCTTACCATAACAAAAAAAGAGCTGCGTAGGTCCCTGCCTATTGTTTAAAATAGGCTGATTGTAATCAGGACTATTACTGACGTAAAATTGAAAAATCCCTCCAAGAAGAAAAAGGTCCTAGTGATCGTGCAGGAAAAATCGCTCTGCTAGGGTTTCATGCGTATGGTGACCTGTCTGTGTTTTCGCTCTGAGCCATCCATCTGTCAAACCGCATTTACTGTGGGATCCCTTTTGCATTAGGGTTAGCTTTTATTATGGCTCCGGCCAACTTCAGCCCAGCAGTTACTGCTGGTGCGCGAGTTGAAGCTTCGGACAACCATGGTGCCTCCTCTGAACAAACATCCCTGCAAGTTCATCCTGAAGGTCTTTCACAAGGTAACCCTGATATTGTTCTTAATCCACAGGAATTTGATTCTGCTTGTGAATGGTTAGAAAAATATACGCTGATTGGATATTTTGTGGGTCGTACTCCTCCTGAAAGTATCCTCAAGGATTGGGTCAACAAGCGCTGGACCCCGCATGGGGTCCGTCTTGATGGTGTGCAAAACCTTACCAAATATTTTTTCCTTTTCCAGTTTGCTAACCCTTCTCAGGCGGAAGCAGTTTTTAACCGTGGACCCTGGACTGTTAGGTCATCCCTGTTAGTTTTTTAGAAATGGTCTCGAGACTTCACTGTCTCAGATGACAAAAAACTTAGGGTTCCAGTTTGGGTCGAGTTCCCTGGCCTTCCCTTTCCATGCTGGCCGTTTATTGAGTCTATTGCCAAAACCCTCGGCAAAGTCATTGTCATGGAGCATGACAAATTTTTCAATGCCCGTCCCCAGAAGCGGGTCTGTGTTGAGGTCAACCTTTCTAGGGACCTCAAGGACACTATTGAAATTCAGATTGGTGCCCTCACCATCTCTCAAAAGGTGCTTTTTTTGTATCTTCCCAACACCTATTATCAGTTTCAATCGGCAGAGCACAAGATCAAAGATTGCCCGCTGGCTACCCCTCGGGTGAAACCTGCGGCTAAAGAAGTGTCGGGCAAAGCCGCTGATGCTGGGAAAATAGAAGAATGGACTACAGTTACACGTAAAGGCCGGAATGCCTCAGGCCCTAAGATGCCACCAGCCTCTGCTACTGTGTTGCCATCTCCAGATGCGCCCGTGGGTCATTCCCCGCCAGCTGATGCGCCACTAGTGGTGCCCATTGTTTCAAACCCTGTTTCACAGGGAAAGAGTCCAGCTTCAAAGCCATCCACTCCAGAAGTGGTGCTGGCACCGCCAGCGGCTTCTTTGCCTACCTCCAGGGCTATGCATAGGTCTCGCAATCCTGATGGTCACACGGATGACCCAGATAAAAGGCGGTTCACCTCGTCTGGAGATTTTCTCCCCAGCTTTGGTTCTGTTCCAGCCTGCTTGCAGAATAGCTTCTCCTCTCTTGGGGACGAGGAAGCCATGCAAGATTTTTTATGATTTTTTTGTCCCAGAATGTGCGAGGTCTAACTGACCTCTCTAGAAAGTACTATGTTCGTGATACTCGTCACAGACTTCAGAATCTGGACGTGCTTTGTTTACAAGAAGTTAAAATTTCTTAGTTTTTGCTGAACTCTGCCTATCGTGTCATATGGCTGGATGGCATTGCCTTTTCTTCTCAGCATGAAGCTGGCAAAGGTGGTGTCATTACTATTCTGGCACCTTGCCTTCATTCTTCTGTTATTACACATGGGTCTGACCTGATGCAACGTGCAACCTGGATTTTTCTATCTCTGCATAATCATTCTTTTGGTGTAATTAATGTTTACGCCCATAATGATGCTGTTGAAAGATCTCGATTATGGGTCTGGCTGGCAGACAACTTGCCTCCAGCTACTTGGGTTATGTGTGGGGACTTTAACATGGTTGAGCTGGCCTCTGACAAGGAGGGAACTTTGCCTTTTCACTGGACAGCTAGGGAGAGAGAAGCCTGGTATCACATGCGCAATAAATTGGGTCTTTTTGATCCCAATGCTAACCACTGCCAACAGGGTGGGGTCTGGCATACTTGGTCCAATTTTAGAGCTGGTTCTAACCGCATATTTAAGAGGCTTGATCGTGTTATGATAACGGCTCAATATTTTTTCTCCTTTTCTGAAGATCGAGGCCTACCTATCATTCCTCTGACAGATGTTACCTTGTCAGATCATTTCCCCATTTACTTTTCTATTACTTGGCAATCCTGTGCCAGGAGAGCTGCCTAGACGCAATTTTTTCTCAACACGTCTGTGCTGACGCACAATTCCACTATAGCCCACATTCTTCAAGTTTGGAATTTAGCTCCTCGGCCCCACAGTGATACTAGTTGGATTCAGTGGTGGAATGACGCCATTAACCGCACTGTGAGGTTTCTTCGCATTTATGGTCATCAGTTAGCCTGCTACAGAAAGCGTGCTTATGAAGCTAACACTAAGGCTCTACGTAACGCTGCTGAAGTGCTTACGTTGAACCCCTTTGATACACATCTCCAGCTTACGCTTGCCCAGCTTCGCCATGAGAAACAAGTTGCTGATGCCTATGCTGCCCGTGGTGCTCAAATCAAAGCCCGCCTCCATTGGTTGGAGGTGGGCGACAGAGCCTCTAAGGAATT
>MU227990.1:1200447-1218145 GCA_018584345.1 Thuja plicata | reverse complement strand
CCTCCTGCCACCTCTTCCAAATTTCCCCGCTAGCTCTTGCTATCTCCCCGCTCAAGGCGGAAGGAAAAGAAAAATAAGATGATGATGGGTGGTTGCTTCCCGACCCTCTTATCAATCCCACTAAGGCGTGGGGACCTGATGATAAAGATCCTCCGCCTTCTGCTACTGCTCTTGCTGCCTAATGGCCTTATGTTTTTTTTATGAATAGCCTTCATTTCTGGTTTTTGCCGTGTGAACTCTGCGGGGTGATCTTTATATCCCCCGGCCCCTTTTTTGTGGATATGTAACTTTAATATTTTATTAATAGAAAAGGAACTATTCATTAAAAAAAAAAAAAAATCCCTCCAAGAAGGCTTAATGTTTCACAAGAACCAAAACATTGCTCATGATGAGATAAGCTATTGTATGTCCTCCCATTATGAAATGGAACAGGAGGAGAAGTGATGTTGAGAAAATTTTGAAGCAATTTTGCAGAAAATACAGTCCCATGTATGATAAAAGTTCTTAGGAACTCGACACCCGCAACTAAGATAATAAAAATTCCTGACTAAAAGTTACCACAAATAACTACCATCTAGAAAAATATTCATGAATATTTCTTTATTGTAAAAATTATGTAATAAGCTTGCTCGGCCTGATCTATTCGAGACCAGGGAAAATCAAAATTTCCATTCACAAGGACTCGAGGGAAAGCTATCCACTTTTCCACATAGAATTGGTTCCTCTTCTAACTTCATTCTAAGATTCAATCAGGGACACATCGAACAACTTGTCACTCAATGGTTCTTAGAGGTGCAAGCAAGCATGATAGCAGAAATTGCCGATCAAGTTACAGCAGAAACAGAACTTCCAGGAACACACATCAACTCATCCGATGCTCAATCTGATAATGAAACTGACACAATGGTGGAATCTATTAACCTCCCTTTGTCTGAATTTGCTGAGTCTCCCCACACATTACCCACTGTGGATAGGTTTGTCTCCTTTCAAAGAGAGTCAGGGGATTACATCCTACAAACTAGGATCAACGACATGTGGGAAGCTACCAGGGCCAAAACAAACCTCTCTTCCCATCAGGTACAATTGGGCTTTAAATCCAACCCTAATAAATCTGAGGCTCTTGAGTTGTCTTCATCTTCTAATTGCTCGGGTTGCAGAAAATCATCTACACTTCTGGCTAAAGATCTGGATGGTAAATCTTTAGCAAACAAGAACTCTGGAGCACTTAAACAAAAGGAACATTGCAGGGTGTCAGATGACAAAGTCAATAAATCCTCTTCAAAACAAAAGATTAAATGGGGCATTGTGCCTTTAAAATCCGCATAAAAAATCAAACATCAAAAAGAGTCAAGAAAGGTCAGCCCACCTAAATCTCATGTAGAAATTGGGCCTAAGGGTCTCCTATCTCTCCCAGATTGGAGGGTGTGTATGATCTCTTTGGTTTCTCAGGTATCACTTCTTACTCGGACAAGACTGTTAAGTCACTCACCTTTATAGAAAGGCTTCTAGAAGCAGATTATGTTGAGGATGAAGAGAGACTAATTGATATTAAAGATCTAGTTTTCCATAGTGGGGGTTGTTCTTGTTTGGCCTCTCTAGTTTCTCCTAAACAGGGTAATACTTTAGGCATTCAGAAATCTATGACTAGTAATTTTATTCGGGACTGAGGGGCCATTCTCAAAAAAGGTAGGAGCATGAAATCACTTACATCATTAAGATCTGAAGATGGGGACGAGTGTGATCAAACAAAAATGACAACATACTTACATGCAGGGAAGGGGAAGTTCCTTCCAAAGTTGCAATGAAAATCCTTTCATGGAATTTTAGGGGCCTTAATGGCTCCTAACAAGCAACGAGTGGTCAAACTCTCCATTTTTTCTTCTTAGGATGATTTAGTTTTATTATAGGAAACAAAAATGACCCATGAGCAACTTGCTAAGTTCACCAAAGAATTAGGAAAATGGTCTATAGAGGGGGTTGAGGCTATTGGCTCCTCTGGAGGCATTACAATTTTATAGAACCCTAGGCACTTCTCTTTCTTAGAGCTTGTTAGAATTTCTAACTGGATAGGTGGTGAAATTGTAAGCCTGGTCTCCAAGTTACGCTTCTCCATTTTAAATATTTATGAGCCAATTCCCAGAAAGAAGAGAAGTGAGGTTTGGGAGGAGACCAGTAGATTTTTTGCATCTTGGTCAGATCACAACATCATTTTAGGGGGGACTTCAATGCTACAATTCATCTATCTGATAAAATTGGGGGCTCTCATAGGGATTTATTAATCTCAATATGATTTTAAGATTTGACTACAAGATGATAATGTTTTATAATTTGAACTTGAAAATGGTACATTGACTTGGTCAAATAGGAGACTTGGCTCCAACAATATCTCAATTAAATTAGATAGATTTTTCTTTAGAGGGGAATTATTTGTCTTTCCATTTGATCTAAAAGCCTCAATCTCTCCAACTTCAAGCTCAGATCATTACCCTATACAACTTGACATTTTAGGGAAAGACAAACCGATGTTCTGGCCATTTACACTTGAGAACATGTGGCTTAAAGATGAATATTTCTCCAAAGTGGTTGCAGATTGATCATCTAAATTTTGGGTTAAAGGTTCAAAGATGTTTTGTTTTTTTTTGTTTATAAACTTAAGCATGTCAAACATAATCTAGTGAATTGGAACAAAAACCATTTTTAAATTATTTTTTCTTCCAAATTGGATATAAAGAAAAGACTGAAAGACTTGAATGATACCATCATTTAGCATGGGATGGAGAATGATTTCTTTATTTTAGAAAAAATACTTTTAAGGGATATTGAAGATATCCTTGCTAAAGAAGACTTATTTTGGAGATAAAAATTGAGGGAGACTTGGTTGGAAGCAGGGGACAAGAATACCAAATTCTTTCATAATAGAACTAAACAACGTAGAGGAATCAATAGAATTATCAGCATCAACAATGTTGATGGGGTTCTTCTCCAAGACCAGAAGGAGATTCAAGCAATAATTGTTAGCTTTTATTCAAACTTATAGAATAACTTAGAGTGTTCACACTTAAAGGCCCAAAATGACATGCTGGCTGATATTCCCAAGATAGTTACACGTGAAGATAACCTTCTCCTGTCAGCTAAATTCTGAGAAGAAGAAATTATGCAAACACTTAATCATATGGCTCCTGACAAAGCCCCTGGCACAAACGGATTTCCCCCTAGCTTCTTCCTACATTGCTGGCACATTCTGGGGAAGGAGCTCACAAGACTCTAGAGGCAGCTCAATCTTCAGTTAGATTTCTAACTTAGATTAATAATAATTTTGTTTCTCTTATTTCCAATAAAAATAATGCTAATAATATGGATGAATTCAGGCCGATAGCTCTTTGTAACACCATTTAAAAATTGTGATCTAAATTTTTAGCCAATATATTAAAAGTTATATTGGGAAAGATCATTGGAGATGAACAAACAAGGTTTGTCCATGGGAGATCCATTCACGATGGAGTCATCATTGCTCAGGAAGAAATTCATTTTATTCAATGTAATAAACACCCAACTATGATTATTAAATTAAACATCAAGAAGGATTATGAAAAGGTGGACTGGAGATTCTTAGCCAAATGTATGGAAAGATTTTGATTCTCTAAATTTTCTATCAATTTAATTTATTACTCTCTTTGTACTTGCAAATTTTCCATCCTTATCAATGGGTCTCCACAAGTTTATTTTGAAGGTTCTAATGGGATTAGGCAAGGGGATCCCCTATCTCCCTTCTTATTCATTATCATGGAAGAAGCATTGGGTGGAGATTTATCAGCACACACAATCAGGGATTAATCAGTGGTGTGGAATTTACTTCTGATGTCAGGACAGTGACTCATCAATAATTTGCAGATGGCATTCTTCTCTTTGGAAAGACAAATAGTGGAAAGGATTTCCAGATTAATAAAATTCTAGTGAATTATGCATTAGCTTCTTGCCAAGTCGCCAACAAAGAAAAGTCTATAATTTTTTTTTTTCATACTAAGAGGAAAATTCAATATCAAATCATTAAGGAATTGGACTTCAAGATTGGTTCTCTTCCATGCTTATACTTAGGAATTCCAATTGATAAATCCATTACAACTTCATCTCTTTGGAAACCCGTGGGTGAAAAAATGGAAAGGAGACTAGACTCATGGAAATCCAAATGGTTATCATGGGCAGGAAAATTCATTATGATCAAAGCTACTTTGGCAGCAATACCCATCTATCTAATGTCTTATATTGCTCTTCCTATGTGTAGCTATATGAACATTGTCAAAAAACTTAGGAAATTATTTTGGCAAGGCTCAGATACTAAAATAAAATTTTCCCTTATTTCATGGGATAAAGTTTGTAAATTGGTGAAGGCTGGGGGTACATGGATCAAAAATTAACTTTGGCAGAATCGGGCTCTTGGTGTGAGGCTATATTGGAAAATTCTCAGAGAACCAAACCTTAAATGGGTTAGCATTTTAAGAGGAAAATATTTCCATAACCTAAATGATATGGAAGTGGCTAGAGTCATGATACTCTGTAGGGGATCAAGAATTTGGAATTTTATTAAAAAATTCTAGGGGCATTATTGAGGATCACATCTCTTGGTACATTAAAGATGGAAGTGGAGCTCTTTTTTGGGAGAATTCTTGGGGGAATACCCAACCATAAAAAAACTTTTGCGGCAGAATGGGATTAGTATAGTGTGCTCATTTTAATGGGGAGTATTGGTCAATGATTACTTACTCTCCTTGGTGAACAATTCATATGGCTCTTGGCAGTGGTGTCATTTTGCAGATCTCAGTTTAGATCCTTTGGAATTGGAACAACTCACGAAGATCCTCGGAGACAAATTCTTTCTGCTCAAACATAGGAAAGGTGAAATTATTTGGAATGGCCCAAAAGTAGGGGAATATAATGTGAAGGATGGATAAATTCTTATCTCTGGTGCTCACCTTCAAAATCAATCTCGAATTCCAAATCAATTATATTGGAATAAGGTTTGTCTCTCTAAGGTGGGTCTATTCTCTCCGGCGGCAATTCAGGGCAGAATCCTTATAGCTGAGTGGTTCAAAAGGGTTGGATATCATGGGCCTTCTATTTTCTCTTCATGTCATAATAATGAAGAAGACATGATTCATCTATTGCTTACATGCTCCTTTGCAACAAAAAGTTGGCAATGGCTCTGTGCAAAATTAGGTTGGTCATCAGCTCTTCCTCAAGATGTTTTATCTCTATTCACATCCTAGCCCCAACTATTCAAGGAAGGTCTTTATGGAAATATTTGGATTATTTCTCCTTCCATTTTGATTTGGGAATTATGGAAATAAAGGAACATAAGATTATTTCAAGACAAATCTATAGAATTGGCTTCTTTCCTCAATAAAATTAAGGCATCCATATTAGAATTAATGAATTTTTGTATTCAATCCAAATGTGCTTAACATAAGTTCTATATACCATTTGGGATGATAAAATTTTTAAGTGTTGGTTTGGTCTCAAGTCATCTATAGTCATTGGTAGAGGTTTAAATTCAAGTGTTAGGCATCGTGCAAATTGTGTTTGGTCGGCTCCTCCTCTGGGTTGGTATAAATTGAACTTTGATGGGGCCTCTAAGGGAAACTCAGGCCCATTAGGGGCTAGTTGCATTATTAATTTGAGTGAGGGAAAGTTAATTGCAAAAAGTGCAAGAACTCTAGGAATAGACACCAGCAACATGGTAGAATTCAAAGTATTATTATTTGGGTTGTCACTTGCAATTGAGCTGAAAATGTATAAACTAGAGATTGAAGGTGACTCCATGGTTACGATAAATGTAGTCATAACTCATGGAAATCCAAACTAGAAATTGAAAGAAACTTTAGCATTCATTCTTGACTTTTTAGATAAATTTGAATCAACAACAGTTAACCATATCTACTGGGAGGGCAATCAGTTAGCAAATGAGCTAGCTAATCAGGCTGCATTGGGCACATCCATCAATTACACCTTTACATCTTCTTTGGCTTAGGAATCCATGTGAGCTCTTGGGTCTTTCTCTTCACTACCCAACGGTATTATGAAATTTAAATTTCAACTTGGTGGATGGTGACAAATCATGGTCACTTCATTTTCCATTCGTTATATGGGCAAATCTTGTCCACAATGTCATGACTCCACCTTTTTTCATTGACATTTCTTGCTCCACCCCTCTACAATTTTCTTGTATAGATGTTTTTCCTTCATCTTATCTAACACTAATTAATGTTTCTTTTCAAGTGTCACTTTACTCATTTGATAGCTTTTTGCTATCACCCGGGCAGGTCCATTTCCTAATTAAATTTAGTTATTGATAGATATGGTAACTTGTCTCAACTTATTCTTCCTAGGTCATTTAGACATTTATCTTATCTTTTTCTTCGGGATAAATTTAGTAAGTATTCAAAATTTCCCTTCTTTTGGGTGCAAGTGGTGTATAGAACGCGGGAGATTTGATTGTTTGAGAAAGGATGTGATGCATTAACAACAAGTTGCATCATCCTCTACTCTTGTATTGGGATCCTTGCAGAGCTATATGTGGCATTTCTTTAGCACATTCTATTGTTGGGTTTATGTTTTCTAGCAATTTCTAGCCATATTTCCTTAGCATAGATTTTTTCTTTCTTCATTCAACTAAACATGGACTCCCCAATTAAGTTGCACTCAAATGTGGCATAATATGCCTTTGACACTCCCATTGATTCTTCCAGGCTTCAAGAGGTGTGCATTTACCATAATAGATTGGTGTTTCATGTTGTGAGGAATGTTTAGGAATTCAACTTCCTCAATACAAATCACCATTTTAGAGTCAACACAAATATTTATGCAGGCTTCCTTGCTAACATCTTGGTAGCAGGGGTTCACAAAGTTATGGTTGAGGATCTCTTTCATCGTTTGTTCAATAGTGACATTTTTGTGGGCTTGCATGGAGAAATCATCAACATTAATGAGGAGCTAACCACTCCACTTCCTTGGGACTTAGCCATAGTCATGACTACCAGAGAACCATTCCTTGGCTTTGGTTTGGGTCCAAGAAGAAACATGTATGGTGAGCCTCCCAGACACATTTTTATTCTATGGAGGTGGGAATGGGAAGAACATCAGATTAGAATATTTATGATGGAAAGAGGCATTGCATTCCTCTGGAAATTCTTGGGATTGGAGGAAAGTTTGGATAAACCCTGTGGGGATGACCTAGACGAAGATCTAGGCTAGTTTTATCAGTAAAAATATGAGGAAAAGATTGATGGTCTGGGAAGCCAGGACTCCTCAAAAAATGAGGAGGATGCAAAAGAAGATGGAAATGATGAGGATGAGGTGGAGGAGGCTGATGAGAAGGATGTTGCAAAGATGGATGTAGAGAATGATGATTAGGAGGATGATCATTATAATGATGAGTCTGGGAGGAACAGAGCTTGATTCATCAATTTGATTCAGATGAGATAGCATCGGATGCCCGTGATGAGGATGGTTCCTCCTCATCTTCTTAATTATGCTCAGAGCTAAGTGGCACTGATCTTTTTGTCATTTTAGCTCATTTTTTTACATATTTTCAATCTATTTATGAACTTTATATGGAATATCCTGCCTAAATATGTAGTCTTATGGTTGAAGCATTTTTTTCTCCCTTTTGATTTGGGCTTTAGCTCCAAGCACCTTTGGCTTTTACCATATAACTATATGTATTTTTTTTAAAGTTTAATATATCCTATCAGCTTCGGGCTCTTAACCATTAAAAAAAAAGAATTTTCTAATAAGCATTTTCTAAAAATTAGCTCTCAGAGTTTTAGGTTAATATTTTTTTTATTCTTGTTACTGATTTGTCTAAAAATATATAGAGTTCAACATTCTAATTTAAAATTTGAAATATACTAAGGATTTTTTTCGAGGAGGCAACCCATCTTGTACAATTATAAAAACACAATCAATGTTCTGAACATAGTAAAACTAGATTAAGTAATTAGAAATAGACAATAAAATTTGAAAATCAACAATACGAAAAATAAAAGTTTGGTAACGAGATTCACATTAAACAAAAATTAGAGGCAAATTAGCCTTAAGAAGAAAATAATGGATGAACTCACCCGACACGTACAGATCTATAGAAACACATATAAACTCAAAATATAAAAAATCAATAGGATTATACCTATGCATATCCTAACTTGCAAGAGGGTTTTCACTACCCAGTATACGCATAACCTACCCTTGTAAAGAATATAGAATCACTCTATATTCTGGAAACTCGCACAAAGATGCTCTGTTTCAGCAATGAATTAAATTCAAGCAACACCAAAATAGGGCAGAGCATAAACACAAACAAAATTGGAGATATGCAAGCTTCTCTTGCTTCTATTAAACTGAAAATAACATTTACATAAACAAAATAAACTTGCAGCTATCGGGGCTGGATACAAATTATCTGAATCAATCACTGCTTAACAAGATAATCCAATTTACAACTGTTGTTGCGAAAACAAGTCTCTGATAAAACAGAGCACTTCCAAAAAAAAAACTAATTTGTTGTTGCTCCGAATAAACTTTTTACAAGTCTGTTGAAAGAATAAAGATATTCTTTGCTTTATAAAGTATTTGTTGTCCAAAGAAGAAATCAGATTTGAACTTATCTTTCAAAGTCCACACAAAATCAGATTTGAATTTATCTTTTAAAAGTCTTCATAAAATATGATTTACTCTTATCAGCAATAAACATGGGAGAATTAAAAGTCAACAAAAGTGGCTCAAAGCAATCGGATTTAATTATGAAAATCCAACACTCACCCATTGTCTTGAGCTGAATAAATACGATCATGCTTGATCCAAGATGACCACACCTAGATTTCTTCTTAGGCATTCAAAACTTGCAATGCCCAATGGCTTGGTGAAAAGGCCTGCTAGTTGTTGCTCAAACCTGCAAAACTCCATGTTTATTTCACCATTCTCAATGATTTCTCTGATAAAATGATACCTGATTTCAATGTGCTTGCTTCTTCCATGAAACACTAGATTTTTTGATAAAGCTATTGAGGAAGTGTTGTCACAAAATATTGTGGTTCCATCCTCTTGTTCTTCCTTCAAATCTACCAAGATCCTTCTCAGCTAGATAGCTTGACATGCTGTTACATTTGCTACTATATATTCAGCCTCTATTATAGATTGAGAAACTATGGTTTGCTTCTTACAAGCCCATGAGATTATACCTGAACCCATGTGAAATACATATCTAGAAGTGCTCTTCCAATCATCCAAACACCCAACCCAATCACTGTCTGTGTAACCAATCAATCCAAAATCATTTTTGTAGTATACAAAATACCATATCCCTTGGTGCCATTAAAATACCTTAGGATTATTTTTGTCGCTTGCCAAGGGGAGTCCTTTGGAGTTTCCATAAATCTAGAAATCAAACTTACTACATGCATTATGTCTAGTCTAGTTGCTATCAAAGACATCAAACTTCCAACCAAGATTTTAAACAAAGTTGGATTCACATTGTTGTTGCATTCATTTTTTCTTAGCTTTAGACCTACCATAGTTGGTGTTGGGGTAACCTTTCTATTCTGCATTTTAAATCTCTCCAAGATTTGATTTGCATATATTTCTTGAGAGATAAAAATGCCATCATGCATTTGTTTTACTTCTATACCTAGAAAATACCTCAAGAGACCTCAGTCTTACATTTCAAACTCTCTTTTCCTGGCCTCTTTAAAATCAGCAATGAGGAAATCATTATCCCCAGTAAAGATTAAATTATCAACATACAAGACAATAATTAAAATATTACTATTTTCTGCCTTGATGTAAAGAGTGGGCTCACCATCACTTTGGAAAAAGCCATTGCTCATCAAATATGAGTCAATTCTGCTATACGATGCCCATGCAGCTTGCTTAAGCCCATAAAGAGCCTTCTTCACCCTATACACTTTACCTTCATGACATAGAACTTCATAACCAAGAGGCTTCTCCACATAAACCTTTTCTTTCAATAATCCATTTAAGAAGGTGAATTTTAAATCCATTTGATATACCTTCCATTTGTACTGGGCTGCAATTGCCATGACAACACATACAGTTTCCATTCTAGCAATATGGGCATAGGTTTCATAATTGTCTCTACCAAACTGTTGTTTGTACCCCTTGACCACCAATCCAGCCTTATGCTTTATCTATTTTTCCTTTAACATTGCTCTTGGTCTTTTAAACCTATTTAAATCCAATAACTATCTTGTTAGGAGGTAAATTAGTGAGCTCCCAAGATTCATTTCTTTTAATTCCATCCATTTCCTCATCCATGGCCTTACACCATTTTTCTTATTTTTCAGCATCCTCAAAATAAATTCAATCACTATGCGAAAATAATGCAAAATTGATGTTTTCATTAAATTCATTTTTATACCTTTCATATTGGTATATCTCCCTTAGATTCTTAGTCTTTCTTGGAAACAGGGAAGCGAGAGTGGGATCACAACTCTCTGTATTGCTACTGGTGGTCTCTGCAGGGCCAATTTGCAGCCTTCTGGAGCCTTCTATATCTATTTTTATATCATCTTTCTATTCATTAATTTCATTATCTTCAACAATAATATGCACTTTACATGAAGTTCTTGAAGATGTGTCCACCATGACTCATTCTCAATGAACTCCATGTCTCTTAAAATGATGATCTTTTTGGTGACTGGGTTATACAATCTATATGCCTTTGAATCAAGACTATATCCCATGAAGATACACTTCACACCCTTGTCATCCAAATTTTTCCTTTTCTCCTTTGGCATGTGTGCATATGCTACACACCCAAACTCTCTCAAGTGTTCAACCGTCCATCTATGCTTTGTCCATGCTTCCATTGGAATCTTGTCATGGACTTCCTTTAAAGGAATTCTATTTATTAAATAGATAGCTATTGCTACATCCTCTCCAATATTCAATTGGGAGTCCTTTTTATTTTATCATACTTCTTTCCATCTCAATGATGGTCCTATTCTTTCTTTTAACTACTCCATTTTTCTGTGAAGTAGAACTGGTTGTTAGCTCCTTCTTTATGTCATTCTTCTTGCAAAATTTTACAAAAATATTGGAGGTATATTCCCCCCTCTATCTGACCTTAGGACTTTAAGATAATTTCCACTTTTTTTTTCATCATGGGCTTTAAATTCTAAAAACTTATCAAAAGCTTCAGATTTATTTTGCATAAAATACACCCATGTTCTACTTTTGAAATCATCTATGAAGGTCATAAAATAAGTACTCCCCCCAATGGACGTGATTTGCATAGGGCCAACTAAATCAGTATGCACCAGCTCTAATGGTGCTCTTTCCCTTCTAGAATTTCCAAAATTAAAGGGCAGCCTATGTTGCTTACCCAAAATGCAAGCCTCACACTTGCTACTAAACTCTTTAATACATGGAAAATCATCTAACATTCTTTTCTTGGACAATAAACTTAAACCATCATAGCCAAGATGTCCATACCTTAAATTCCATAGCTTGGAGGGGTCTTCAATCATGCTCTTGAAGGCTAATTGGTGTATTGCTATACATGCTTTCTTAGGAGATGCAACGACTGAAATTGAAGAGAAATACATTTCTACCTTCAATGGAAACATTCGATTCTTTGTCATTTGGACTGCTACAACAATTTTCTTACCCCCATTCTTCTCATAAATTATGCATTGGTCATTCTCAATAAGCACTTTATATCCGTTTTGAATGAGCTCTCCAACACTCATCAAATTGTGCTTTATACCTGGGGAAAAATAAACATTCTGGATTTCTTGTTTCTCACCTTGCTTGGTGTGGATTATAATAAATCCTTTTCCCACCACTGGAACAATTCCATTGTTCCCCATTCTAATTTCTGATTTTATAGATTTATCAATGAAAGAAAAAAGACTCTCATTATAACTCATGTGGTTACTACAACCACTGTCCAAATACTAGACTTTGGGGCTACCTTCTTCACCAATATTGCACATGATGAAGGCTATGGGATTATTTCCATCACCCGTTTTAACATCAATCACATTTTCACTTTTCTTTGACTGATCACCTTGCTTTTTCTAGCATTCACTTGCATAATGTCAAAATTTATGGCAATAATAACACTCGACATTGCTCTTGTTTGAGTTACTATTCTTCTTGCCTCCTCTAGAATTATTCTAAGAGTTGCTAGCTGCCTCATTTGTGGCTGCTCATTCTGAGCTTTCTCCTCCAGTATTTTTTTTCCAGAGTTTCCATGACCTCTTCCTCTTGAGCCTCTTCTAGAGTTGTTTCTTCCTCTTCCCCTGCCTCTTGCATTTTCTTGAGCTCTGAAAGCTTTCTCTTGAAAAGAATTTTATGATCTATTAATTCGATGCTCATGGGTTTGGAAAGAACCCATCAACTCAACAACATTCAATTTTGAGAGATCCTTTGCCTCTTCAATTACAATAACTAGAGTATCAAATTTTGAGGGAAGACTTCTCAAAATTTTCACTACTATTCTTTTCTCATCCATGGTTTCTCCATTTGTTCTCAACAGGTTTATCAAACTAGAGAGTCTTGAGCTAAAATCTGAAATGGACTCATTTTCCTTCATGATAAAAGTCTCAAATTCTCTTTGAAGCATTCAGAGCTTCACCACACAAACTTTTTCAGTCCCTTTAAAACTTGTATGGAGAATATTCCAAGATTCTTTAGAATAATCAGCTGCTACTATTCTGGAAAAGATTTTCTTTGTCAAAGTAGTTTCAATCAAGCTCAAATATTTTGTATCTTTCCTCCTTGACTCCTTCAACTAAGTCTTCTCATTAATTTTTAGGGCAGCAAACAGAGATGGGTCAGTCACATCCACAAATCTATTATCCACAAGCTCTGACAAATCATTTGCAACCATTACAGTCTTCATCTTCTTTGCCCAGACATCATAATTTTGTCCATTAAAGGACGGTGGATACTGCCAACTCTTTCCTACATCTCCAGCCATGTCTCCTATGCCCAAACAAAACAAATGCCCAAACTCACAAGGATTGAGGGCCAATCATCCCTGATACCATTTAAAGAATATAGAATCACTCTATATTTTGGAAACTCACACGGAGATGCTCTGTTTCAACAATGAATTAAATTCAAGAAACACCAAAACAGGGCAGAGCATAAACATGAACATAATATGAGATATGTAAGATTCTCTTTCTTCTATTAAACTGAAAAATAACATTTATAATAAAACAAAATAAACTTGCAGCTATTGGGGCTGCATACAAATTATCTGAAGCAATCAGTGCTTAATAAGATAATCCAATTTACAACTGTTGTTGTAAAAACAAGTCTCTGGTAAAATAGAGCACTTACAAAAAACAAACTAATTTGTTGATGTTGCCAATAAACTTCTTACAAGTCTGTTGAAAGAATAAAGATATTATTTTCTTTATAAAGTATTTTGTGTCCAAAGAAGAAATCAAATTTGAACTTATCTTTCAATGTCCACACAAAATCAGATTTGAAGTTATCTTCTAAAAGTCTTCATAAAATCTGATTTACTCTTATCAGCAATAAACATGGGAGAATTAAAAGTCAACAAAAGAAGCTCAAAGTGATCAGATTTAAATATGAAAATCCAACAGCCCTAACATGACTAGCTGTCAAACAAGTTTGACAAGTCATGGCATAGGTAATGAAGAAAGAAACTTAGAAACTTTAATACATTTCAGCATTAATTTAAAATACAAAGCTATATTTAGCAAAGAGACTAAATTCAATTTTAAAAGGATGAGATGTTACAGAGATAAATGACACAAGTCTCTGTAACATGGAATTTCATGAATGAAGTTGAAGATGAAAGATGCAACTTGAAACTTTAAGAAAGAAAACAAAATGATGAAATCCATTCTATGTGACCATTGTGAAAAGATCAAAGATAAACTATTAAATAATCAAATTAAGACGCAATTAAATGATATTATCATGGATTGTAGATTGAATCTTACAAATAAAATTTATTTTATTTTTGAATCTAGATAAACAAGTCTTCAAACAGATGGATTTGGTATTGCAGAAGTATTTTTGATGTTTCTAAATGATGGATAATTCATCATGAACATTTTACATCATAAACATTTTATTCTTTTTGGCCTGTAAGACCTACCTTGTGAAAGCTTAGAAGTGGATTTTTTTTCTATATGTCTTATGTCAATTCACAATTATTTTACATTAGAATTATATATCAAGTTAAATTTTATAATCATATTAAAGTAGCTCTTGTAATATAAGATACCTTCCCAATACAACTTTACCCTGAGTTAAATAGACTACTTCTCCTTTGTGGGGATGGGGAATACGATTATTAATAGCACTAAAAAGATGAGATGGTTTTTTAAATTTTGAATTTTATAATAGAATGGGAAGAAGTTGAAGAACACATAAATAAGGGAAGGAGGAAAACATAGCCTACATGAAGTAAGATTTGAAATAAACTTTTACGGTGCAAGAACATGACTTGCTTGTCATTGCATACTTCCACAAATATCTTCCTAGAATTAATGGTCATTATCGGTATAATTAGTGTTGCAATATAATATTAGTGTTCGGTGGGGTTCATATAGAAATTGATGATGAACGAGGGATCTGATGGTGAAAATTGAGATATAGAGTTAGATTGAGAACTCTAAACATTGTGTTGGGTCATCTCTCTATCATCTCTTAGTAGCTTAAACTATGCATCACAGAGTCCCTACCTAATGCACTTGAAAATAGGAGAGAACAATATTTTCGTGTAGGGGTTGGAGGTTGCTGGTTGTAGGCTGCAATTGAAATGAATACGAAAGATCAATGGGAAATGATGATAGTGTGCTAAAGGGAGAGAACCCTCCTTTACATTAATCATCCTTTCTTGAAATCCAACTCGCATAATTTATCCTAATTTGAATGACAACTTTTTCATGTAACCACCTAGACTTCAAAAATTTGGATCAATGTTTCTAGCATTCTTTAGTGTCTGCAGAACCATGGGAAAAAATAAGTTTGGTATGCTCAACAACAATATTATATTTCAGGCTCGGGGGCTTTTTAAAAATTCCTAAATTTAGGAAAGATGTTTTCAACCCGCTCAACCATTGAAGCAAGAATAGTCAGTCGAAGAGAACCCTGTCTTTCAAACTATTTCCAGGTTTCAAAATTTTATCCTGAATTTGATTTTTGCAGAATATAGAAAATTAGATATCCAAAGAAAAAGACCGCCCAATTTTTTTTTGTTAATGCATTAAATTGAACCGACAATACTTCACAAAATAGAAACCTCACAACACACATCATATTTATGCTGAGGGTTTTCCATTGTACATGACAGTTTAATAAGCCAACAGCTCGTAGAAATAGAAAATTCCAAAAGCAAAAGAATTGGATTCTCAGGGAGAGAATTCTAATGTTTAAGCTCAGTTTTTTAACACACGAGGTATCATATTTCAGCAGCTCTTGAAACTGAAAACTTCAAAAACTAGAAAACAAAAGAATTCCTTGAAAAGGATTATAAGGAAAAGTTAATGAAAGGATACTCAACAACGAACATATATCACATAAAAATATATTTTCAGACTAAATTAGCAAGAAAATAATGAAAACTCAAAATAAATAAAAGGAAATTGCACTTCCCCATAATGAAATTCTTATCAAACATGTGACGTACATAGAAAAATAATGGAACATTTAGAGATAACAGTTAGTGTACACAGTTAAAAGTAATCACGGTCATCTGAAATACATGCAAAATCACATCCAATACCCTAGAACTATGAATTAATCAAGTATATAATTGTATTTATGACTATATTTTTTTCCCGCCACCTAATCGCACCCCTGCAACGGCAAAAGTATATCAAATTTGTTGTTCGAACATGAGCATGGATCTCGCCATAAGATTTTTTTGGGCACAACTATTACAAAGATTTGGAAACCAAAAAGCAATCAAAACAAGAGCTCTGCAGAGCTTGAGTCCCTGCCTTGTGCAGGGAAAGAGGAGTAGGGAAAATTAGATAATTTCTTGAAATCAAGATTGAACATTGTCATTAGGTTGTGGATGCTGTTTGTTGTGTAGTGCAGGTCTGAGTGTTTGCATTTGCTGGCTGTTTGTTGTGGTAAGCAGGTCTGAGTGTTTGCATTTTCTGGTTGTTTGTTGTGGGGTCTTGGATATTGACCTCTAATCTTGATTGCATAATTACATTCTAAAGCATTTTATATTGGTATCCTTGGAATTTTCAGACTAAGATTACTTATTGGGTTGAGGTGAGTACAAGTAAATTGGATCAGATAAGATGTGAAATAAGTGGTCTGAATTATTCTTCACAAAGTCTTCGACTACTATGAATGCAGTATGCACAAAAAATGCATTGTTGATCTCTCTACACCAACCGACCTAACTTCATAACCATTGGTGGAGAAATCAGCTTTCCAGTTTGGGAATACTATATCTCGTTAATCAACTAATTTAATTACATATGAGGAAACCCCTACCACGAGTGCAATGAATTATGTGAATCTTAGACCGATGCAGTCTCATGATGTTGCTCCTTCTTTGATTCTGAACAGCTTGCAAGCTTTCAATCTCACAGACATGGATATTTTTTTGGAAGGGAAAGAGTAGGGAAAAATGAAAGAGGATATGCAATCTTGTTTTATAATATCTTGAAATCTAGATTGAACATTGTCATTAGTAAGGCTGTGGACGTTGTTTGTTATGGGGTGTAGGTCTGAGTGTTTGTAGTTGCTGGCTAGAGGAAGTGGTGAGATGTAACCTGCAAAGCTCACACAATGTGTGGTTCCACACCCATTCTACTATAGTAAAATCAGCTCAAAGATCTACCATACCAATAAGATAGGTATTCACACACTCTATGCAAGATTTCACATAATTGAATTAATCTTGAATCTCATCGTTGAAACATTAAAAGGAAATATTATGCTTCATTATGCTTCTCCTTGTAGTAGTCTAATTGTAATTGCATTGACTTGCATGATAAAAAAAAATATGCACAAGGATAAGTCATTGTAATGAGTAGTCTAATTGTAATGGCGTCGAAGAAGACTTATATTAAACTATGTTAATCTACAAATATGGTAAACAACATTAAGTAATAAGGAAAGTTTTCAATTTTGTTGGCAGATCTGCTTTGAAAAATCAGTCAGCTGTTTGAATCCCTAAAATCTGAACATTCTATTAATTGTTTAATCCATACTTCACTTTGGGTACTAGCTTCCTCTGGATCATTATAACTGTTGAAACTGCCATGAATCTCAAGTGTTCCTGAAAACAAAAAGTCAACAATCAATCCCATCCTCCTTTAACATAAAATTTTGTAAATAATAACAATGAATAACCCTGTATAAAGAAGGATGTGAAATGCCTAAAAATGACAACAAACAGATCAACTGAATATTTGAACAAAAAATGTTATAACGAATGCAATCTTTAGATACCATTTATGTTGTCTGATTGGAGAGTAAAACATATAAAGATTCAAAATAATGCATAGCATATGGCTAGGACAAAGAATGCAATCTTCAGATACCATTTATGTTGTCTGATTGGAGACTAAAACATCTAAAGATTCAAAATAATGCATAGCATATGGCTGGGACAAAGCATGAATCTGACAAAACAATCAAATAATTATGTTGATGAATACAAATATCT
>MU227990.1:1189847-1199854 GCA_018584345.1 Thuja plicata | reverse complement strand
AGATTACAAAAGCAGAGAGAGACAGAGTTCAAAATCTTTTTTATACAACACAAACTTAAAGTATTAGTTCCAATCCTTTAGCTATGGTGGCAGTAGTAATATCTAAATATAGAGTACATGCATAGGTAAACATTAGTAGAATGTAGTACAAAGATTAGTATGGTCTAGATAACAAAAACTTGCAAAACAAAAGTCATGTATTTTTAAGCCGTATAGAAGTAATATCTAAATATAGATTCTAATTTAAGTCATGTCTTTTTAAGTGGTATAGAAGTAATATCTAATTATAGATTCAAACTTAAGTCTGATGTCTTTTTAATTTGTATAGAAGTAATATCTAAATACAAATTATATGCAATAGGTAAAGTCTCTTTTGTTCATTGATTACTATTATCTTGAACATATCATGGATCAAAATTTTTTTGATTCAAAAAGCAGGTAAAATGTTAGAACTTGGTAAGCCAAAACACTCTTTTCAATATTGACTTGTCCAATGTCGTTGTGGTAGTGAAGCTATTCTTTGACAATCCCTACAAAAGGAAACGGGAAAATATTATTAAATTTGAGAATTAACTGATTGGACATCTACTGCATTTGGATATGCATGAAAAGGTTGAGGAAGAGGGAACATTACCATGTGATTGGTATGTAGTTAGCATTACCTAGCCGGCAGTGGGCTATTTGTATTCATAGCCTCTGCAATTTAGGGAGGATAAATTTTGGGTGAATAAGTAGTTTGGAGAGAGAAGATGGTGATGATACTAAAATTAAGGGTGCGTTAATTTTTGGATGTAGAAGAGATGGGGATCTTGAAACTTACTGTGCCTGAGTTTTTGGTGATGGAGGTTATGGTATTTTTCATGATGATGGAGAATGTGCCATGAACCTTGAAATGGCACAGGAGGAACACAACTGTTGACATTTTGTTATTGTAATTTTCAAATGGTATCTTTGCAAGTTCAGAGATTTGTTCTTCCAAGATGTTCCCGTGCATATTGCATTTGACATTTCCATCTACTATTTCTACGACACATTGCAGAAAGGGTGTGTATACAAAATTTGTTGTTTCTGCACATGCTAAGCATTTGAAAGTGTTGGTGGGATATGGTTGGTAGACAATGGCTGGTTGGTGGTAGGTAGTGCACAACAGTTGATATGGTTGTAGATGAACATTCCTGGGTTTCAATGTGCCAGTGACCTATAAAATAAGTATAGTATTCAGTAAAGATTCCTTATTGTTATTGACTTATTTTGTGTTAGTTGTACGTGTGTTTGCAGTATTGAGTAGGTTGTTGTGGTTACCTTGAAAGTGGATGAAATGAGGTCTTGAAGCGCAGCTTTGCTGCTTTCATCATTTAGCTTAGCTATGAACTTTGCCAGAGTTGATCTAATATTGCAGTGTTCTTTCTTTCACAAGGATTTGTTTTAATGAAGTGCATACAGCAGTGTGGTAGTCTTAGACAATTACCTAAAAAGGAGGATTCTGTATCAGTTAGCATGTAATTGCAATTGTAATATGCAATTTGATGAAGATTTGGAATGATCTTAGAAGGACTTAACTTACTGTAGCTGAGTCAGATATGGACTCCCCGTCTCTTAAATGTAGTTGGTATTCATTTGGCGTTTGCATGTATCTTGTAACAATGACCCCTAATGTTCCAACTGAGTAGTTGTTTGGTGAGTAGAGAAGCTCAGATATTGTTGTGTTGGGCATCAGCCTTTGTTGGGCACAGACTTTATGAATAGTCTCAATAGTTGGGCCTGAAGTGATTTGGAGATAGTACTTGGCATCTCCTCTTTTGTATTGACCCTTTTTCTTTACTGTAAAGTTTTCTAATCACACACTTGTGCTTTGTGAGAGCTTGGGAAGGAGTGAGTCAATTAAGTTATTGGTAATGTTAACTGTGATAGTCATTTGTCCTTGGCTATCTAGCATGTCAATGTGGGCTATCTGTGCTTTTTTTTGGTTTAGTGGGTCCTTAGCGAATGCAAGGCCATATGTGATTAGTATGTCACCTTAAAAAGCGGCTGCAACTTGCATTGTATAGATTTCAAGTATGCTAGATATGTGTTGTGGTTCTACCTTTGGCCTATAGATAAGAAAGAAGAGGTGTTTGAGGTTGTCAAAGGATAGATAGGCTAGTGGCAATAACAAGGAAGTGGAAAAATTTATGACAAGAATAAATATTTGTGGGGTGGTGCTTACCTTTTTGGTTCTTTATTATTGTGGAGGTCATTTTGGGTTGCAGTAGTGGCTGTGTTTGAGGACTGCAAGATATGGGCAAGAATTTAGTATAATACATGTATGGGTGGAAATGTAGAAAAATCTATTCTAGTAGAATGGGTGGATGTAAATCTATAATAGCAATACTTGGTGTCATTATGTGGTCATTTTATGGCTGCGGAGTTGTGCTCCATCTTAGTTTCAATGGTATTGTGCTCCATCTTTAGTTGTAATGGTTATTGTGCCCTGAAATAGAACTCTGGAAATGTAGAAATTTTGCAGTCCATTTTGAGATGTCATAGAGCAGCAGCAAAGGAAATGATAAAAGCATAAGAAAGGATCTCAAGGATGATATCTCATTAAGGAAGCCATGATTATAAGCTATTCTATTTGAAGTAGCACAACTAGAATATGTCAATGATAGTAAATTGACAAGAATATGCAAACAAAAAATTATTCATGAAGAGCCAAACAGAATTCTTGACCGTTGTCATGGGTGCTTGAAGAGGAGTTTTAAGGCTACCGCAAGATGGTCTATCCAGTATGTTTCCAGCAGAGTGAATTTTGCATGAGCAATATCAATATTGCAGATCCAAATATGATCCAACAAACGTCTAGCTTGTGTTGTTAGCTTGTCAATAGGCAAAGAGAATTTGTGGGTGTGCATGAATTCTAGAAGGGTTTCTTGTGATTTTGTGGGGTGTTACATGTCAATATTAATGTCTCCAAGAATAATGAATTTGTCATTGTGTAGTAATGTGCTTGTGATTTTTTCTATTAGGTCAAAAAGCTCTTGAATAGGTGCACCTGGTGTTACATAGAGGTTTGCGATGCGTAGGGGATTCCCGAGTTGGACGAGATCTGTAGTTATTGATTTTAAACATTTTGCTGCAAAACTTTCTATTTTTAGTACTATGGTTCTTTTTGTGCAACAGGTAAGCAGCCCAATGAATAGACAATGTATAGTAGCAATTGAAATGGGCGTTGCGGAAGTTGAAGTGTTTGTAAGTTGTAAGTCTTGTTTCTTGGAAACAAAGTATAGTTGCTTGAAGTAAATCATAGTCGCGGGCTATTTCTTGTTGGTGCAATGCGAAGCTTCGAGTATTCAAAGAACATATAATGAAATGGTCTAATGGTGGTGGAGAAAGACTGTGTTGAAGGCTCCATTTTTCTGAGGTTTGAAGGCGGTGCATTTCTTTGCTAACTTTGTGGCAAAGTTTGAAGTTTTCGTGTTGCAAGTCATGCATCAGGTACAGTGAGTCAATGCTTCGTACATGGGATAAAGCAGTATAAGCAAGACCATGTTGGTAGACTTTATAGGGGTTAAAAGAAAGAGAATCCATTGTTAATCCTTGTTCTCTATGGATAGTTCATGCAAATGCTAGTTGGAAAGGGAATTGTCTTCATGTTACTATTTTTGTACTTGTCCTGACTTTTTTAGATATTCTCATTATTGGTGTCCAAGACAAGGAAATGGAGTTCGTGTATAGGCTCTGCATTCTTCAGCATTGTAATTTTCCAGCTACAGGGTCATTGAATTGAATCCAAGAAATGTCTAGTCGCTCGGCTATATGCATTTGGAAGGTGTCATCAACACCATTGACTAGGCCATCATGTACGTCTAAGTTTCTAGCTATTAGTTCAACCAAAATTCCTTGTTTAACATAGATTATGTCAGGTAGCGCTGATCTCTCCACTTGGAAATGAACATGGTCAATTGGAGTGTCTTTCTTATCAATGGCTTCGAATACGTAGGGTTTAGTAGGCAAGTAGTCTAGCATTCTCTTATTGTGTGCATCAACAACTAAATTTCTTTGAAACAAATATGGGAACTTTGGGTAATTGGGAGGAGGCTTGCAACATGTTATATTCATATAAGAGATGTCTTGGTTTGTCTGTTGGAAAGTTCTAGCACAGTTAAAGATGGAGATGAAGTGCTTGCTTGTTTGTCTCATTACAGTGTTCAGTTCAAAGCATAGTACATTATCAGCCCAAAATGTGTATGGTAACTTTTCATTATTTATTGTTGGTTGCTCAAATATCCACAATTCGCATACAGGTTGTGCTTGGTATATGTCACCGTAAAATATTATGTCAATATTGATAAAGGGTTTTGTTGGTGTATGTTTGATTTGGTGAAGCCTTTTATCAATGTTGTACAACATTCGAGAGCTGACGAGCGAGGCTTCCTCAATGAGTAGGATTTGTAACTGTTTTAGTTTTTTACTTAGGCTGTCTAGTGTGTTTGAATCCAAAGGGAGCATCCTCGCAGAGTTACATGGTAGGTGGAAAATGGAATGTGTGGTTACACCACCCACATTGAATGCTTCTTTTCTTGTAGTAGCTATAATAATGCCTTTGGCTTTGTGTGGGTCACTATCTAGTTTCCTATCATAGATATGAACTAGTGCTTCAAAGAGCACTTTAGCTGTGAAAGTTTTCCCTGTGCCAGCTCCACCTGTTAAGAACAAGTACAATGGTTTATCAGGTGTGAGTTTCTTTGACATCAATACATCTTTCACTATGGTTTGTTTCTCTTGATTCAATTGTCTTGGCAACTTGAAATAGTCATCGTTACTAAGCAAGCATGGGTGTGGTGTTTCTAAGAATAGAGAGCCATAAGTGTCCTGTATAGATTTTGGTTGTTTACAATGGGTTAGGTCGGCCGTGATTTCATAATGCTTTTTTTCATGTGTTGGAATATTTTGGATAAGGTCATTGTCAAGGTCTATTGTTGGACAGCTATCATTCCTACCATGCACTGCATCTTGTTCAATGTCACCCTATTTGTTGTCTACGTGTGCAGTAAACATTTTTTCAATATTTGAGATCTGCACTCTATTTGCTTCAAATGTTGCAGCCCATGTTTCATATGCAAGCAGTAGTGTTTGTTCATTGATTCTGAAAGGTATATATAGCATAAGATTTTCCCTATAATAGTTTTCATGATCGATATGTGGGTTGTACTTTACATAGCGTATGACTATTGGCTTGCTCTTTTTTGTGTCTATGTTCGGTTGCTAGAGTAAAATGCAATATATTTAGCTAATGATAGGCTATCAAAAGATTTTGGATGATTTGTGTATTTCTCTATTGCAGAAGCATACATGATGTTTTTAGAATCATCTGGTTTGTGCGCCAATAGCTTAGGGCTTTTCAACATAAGAATTTTGTTGTCTGCTGGTGTAGCGAGAGGACAATGTGAATAGCTGGGCGACTCGACATTTGTTGGTAGTTGAGAAATGTATTGCCTAATTCCTATATGAACTATACCTTTTTAGTGTAAGCATGAGTGCATTTCCCTTATAGCTGACAAAATGCAAGTGACAATGTCCTATCTTGTTTAGTCATGTAGGAACTATAGTAAGATACAGCAGCATATGCGTCTAAGATAAATTGTGTGTATGTATTTGCATACCATAGTGGGGGTACCTCTTGTGCGAATGTGTTTATCCAAATGTCAGTGGGATGTCTTTTTAGTAGAACAATTTTCTGTGACAGTGTTGATTGTATCATTGAGATGTAGTCTGCTTCATCTATCTGGAATTCATTCAAGAAACTGTCAAATGTATCTTCCTTTTTGTACTATTTTTTTTCTAGTTGTCTGAAAATTTTTTTTGCCTTTTCTGTTAGTATGGTATTTGTAATTGGTAGAGGCTCTAATAGTGTTTTCTTTCTCATGGGAGGCAATGGGAAGCTGAATTGAGAAGCTAATGTCTTGTTCCTTCTGCATGTTTTGGTATGGTGATGTGTTTGCATTTTCGCAAGATTTGCATCCAGCAATAAAGAGTCACATGAAATGCATTTATCGACAAAGGCTTCGATGTCATTGTCTTGAAAATATCCATATATAGGCGCATCCTTTACCCATAACATGAAGTGGACATGTTCATTTCCTCAGTTTTGGAACTCTGTCACAAAGAAGTAATCTAAAACTTTGCCAAATAGTCTATGGTTTTTGAGCATCATCTTCTAGAATGTGTTGATTTTGTGGTTGAAATAGTGGCTACAAAACACTGGTTTTTTCCTGATGTCAAATTCTAGGTCTTTATCTTCTATATTTCCATTGTGTTCCGCTATGGTAGATGTATGGTGCAATGTGGTGCATAGTGGTTCCCAAAAATGTTCAGCACTTGTGAATGTGATGAAGAAAGTCGGGGGGCCTAGTTTTCGTATCATTGCAAATATATTTTTCTTCATTTGTTCTAAATAGCCAGGAGACATGCGAATACTCCTTAGGGATCTAAAGCCTAAAGAGGATCTTAAGATTTTTTCTAGATTTTCAGTATTGCGTACATCTTTTGCAGTTAACCTTTGGCCTTTTAGCTCAGATTTTTGTATATAGACCCATGCCAATGAGGATATTTGTTGGATAATGATTTTGATGGCTTTGAAAAAAATATTTTTTATGTGTGTTGCAAAGTTATTGTCTTTGTAACATTGCCGGGTCATGCGGAGCCATAAAAGAGCATTGGAAAATTCATTTCTTCTGAATAGGTGTCCTAGAATATGCTGAGAGGTTTCTGATGGTGCAATTTCAATAATGGTCGTATCGAGGTCTTTGATTGAGTGTGGATCATTGAACCAGTGAATAAGTGACTCAGTTATGGGTTCTTTGTCATGTTCAGACAAGGCATCATCTATAAGTGTCTCTTGGTCGGTTTCTATTTGCTCTTGTCCTTTGTTGCTGGCGAATATATCTTCCCAATCTTTGTTAATCAAGATGTTCTCTTTAATATATAGGGGTGTCTTTGATAGCACTATTAAAGCATTTATGACATGCAAAACTGACGTTGCCATGTGCATAGGCATTTTCATATTGTAACTTACACTTTAATATAATTTCTATCATTTTAGTTTCATCTACTTGTCTAGGTAGTGCCTTTTGGACTTTGTTGAAATCTACAAGGACATTGATAATTGTGTCATCTAAGCCATATTGTGCTCTTTTGTACCCAAGTTTCCTAATCTATGCGAAAGCAATACGGAGGGAGACAAGTATTTCTTCTAAAGTGGTTAAAGAATGGAAAAAATCGATGTGTTTATTGTGTCTTATGTTCCATGGAGTAGCAAAGGCAAGGAATTTACCAATTGTAGCAGCTGCTATACATCATTTGAAAATGGCTTCACCTATTAAGATTGTTTTCTCTTTGGTTGGAGTAGGAAGCGTAGATAAAGCATGGACAAATGCTTTGTTAGCTTTGTAGACATCTTTGTGGAAACATAACATCTCACAAAGAGTGCATGATTGGGTAGGTGTATTGTTAATGTTCCATAAGTAGAGCCTGATGGACTTGTCAATTGCGTTGTCTTTTGTTCTTGCATGTTCAGGTCTAGTGGAGTAGTGGCCTGCCCTTGGCTTTCAAAATATAGATTTCCTCTTAGCCGTTGTGCAGGGATGTGTTTCATTTGTAGTTTTTTTGGGATCAATATCATGGTCATTTCCTACTTGCTGTTGTTTCATATCCTTATTACGTATTGCTGCTTTTAATAGTCGCAATAAACAACAAGCATTCAAATTTGCGTTGGGCAATTTTGCAGTGTGTGCAGTGTTACCACTCACTATGGCGCAACTATTTTTACTCTTTAGTGTAGATGCATCTATCATAAATTTACGAAGCATGGATTGGTTTGTGTGCATGTTATGAGGGCAACATTCGTTAGATAAAAGTGGTTCATAGTGGAAATGGCCGAAGCTATTTCTAAAGAAAATTAAGTTAATTATTTGTTGTGATGCTGTGCAATTGCAATATACTTCAGGTTTTGGTTGCAGAGATGCTTTCCATACGTATATAGTTAGATGAAATGTGTATGATAGCCATAGTAAGCAATAGTTAGAACCTTGAACGTGACTTTCAGAAAATGGTATTCCAATCTTAGATATTAGTGCTTGCATGTGTGACAGAGTATAGTTATTTGCTTGAGAAGGTTGTTGAAATATTGCGAAGCATGAGAGTGCAAAATTGTTTTGCACTGTCAATGCATTAGCTAATGATTGAGCTACAAATAATCATAAAGCTATTACATCGAACCGATTATCAACTAGGAACACTATAGCAGGAAACATAGTTTCACCACATGGAGCAGTGAATGCACTAAGCTGATTGTAGCCAACCTTGTTGAATGCTTCAGCGATTGTGTTCCAAACATTGTCTTTGTTGCATTGTACAGTTGGCAGGTGTAGTTGCATATTTCGTTGCACATTGTGTAAGCTTTTTCTTGAAAAGATTGGTTTATAGTGACTGGAGGTTGGAATAGTATCATGGAAAAGAATCGATATCATAGGATGGGTCGCATCTTTGTTGAAATGCAAATATAGTTTTTTCCATGTTGATGACTAAAGACATATGGGGATATTCAACCATCGTGCTAGCCATTGAATACAGAATGTGTCACCCCAAAGTTTGGTCTCACCGTGTGTGTTATTTTGTGTTGCAGAAATCCTTATTCTATGTAAGTATGTGGCTCTATCATGCACCTTGTGTAAATCGTATAGTATTGCTAGGTGCAACTCCTGTTCAAAACATCTTAAAGCTATAGCACAACCATTGTCTGCGCAATGCAAGAAATGTTGGACAAGTCCATTGCGTAGTTCATTAGGCATGTATTAGCAATGGAGCAGAACGTGGATTGTATCAAATAAGCAATCTCTGATTTTGTAATTGAATGGGCCAATCTGAAAGTAGTAGACATTAGCAAGGGCTTCGTCGATTGATATCGCCCATTTTTGGCTATTTGATTGATATGTTTCTATTGTTATTGGATTTTGTGGCTCTTTTACTATATAGGCTAAGCTGCTTGCTTCCATATTGGTGTTTGCTTCCATAATTGTCATTTGATTCACCAAGGGTAAGTGGTCTTGGACTGCAAATGCTTTAGATATCTATGGGCTGGTAAACTAATGACTATTGCAAAGGAAGGAGGCAAAGTTGTAGCTAGACAGTGTCTGGTCTAATTCCCTATCAGTGATTACAATTGCGGTATTGTTGTACAGTCTTCAAAAAATTTGATTGTCTATTTTGAACAATGTAAATGTACAAAGAAAGTGATAGTGTGAATGCAAAGGTCGTGATTGTTTACTTTGAATAATGTACATGCACAAGGGAAGCGATAGTGTGAATGGGAAGAACCCTATCTAGGTATGTCAAATTGTAAACATCTCAAGAGTATAGTAATTGTTTACTTACCTTGGGTATTGCGCACATACGTGCACCTCGAACGCAGGATATAGTAAACGGCCTACAAAACCCAAAAAAACAAAGAATACAATGTTAATATTTGTCATTTTTGTAATTGAAACTAACACAGGTTAATTGCAATGTCTAAGGCAAAATAATTATAGTCCGAAGAGAAGCCACAATTATAGTCCTAGGAGAAGCCTAGTACGAATTGCACATTACAAGGTTTTTGCAAGTAATAATGATTTCTATAACATAAATTGGAAGTAATTTAAAATTATCATAATTTACTTGATATCTATGTAAGTAATTGTAAAACTCTCCAATCTTGTTGGAAATAATGAATCAAACTCTACATTTTATAATATTGTGCTCAATCAAATTATAAAAAATTATGTGATTGGTTTGACATGAAATGTAAATATAAAATAATTAATGGTGATTTTATGTAATAACATAAGCTAAAGATCAAAAACAGTATTAAAAAACATACTCTCCAATCTTGTTGGAATTAATGACTCAAACTCTACATTTTATAATATTGTGCTCAATCAGATTATCAAAAATTATGTGATTGGTTTGACATGAAATGTAAATACAGAATA
>MU227990.1:1178009-1189775 GCA_018584345.1 Thuja plicata | reverse complement strand
TAATCTAAAGACCAACTAAAGACCAAAAAATCTAGAAAGTACAGGAGCAGTTCAGCTACACATTACCAAGTTTTTGCAAGTAATAATGATTTCTATAACATAAATTGGAAGTAATTTAAAATTATCACCATTTACTTGCTATATATGTAAGTCAATGTAAAACTCTCCAATCTTGTTGGAAATAATGACTCAAACTCTACATTTTATAATATTGTGCTCAATCAGATTATCAAAAATTATGTGATTGGTTTGACATGAAATGTAAATACAAAAAAATTAATGGTGATTTTATGTAATAACATAAGCTAAAGATCAAAAATAGCATTAAAAAACATACTCTCCAATCTTGTTGGAATTAATGACTCAAACTCTACATTTTATAATATTGTGCTCAATCAGATTATCAAAAATTATGTGATTGGTTTGACATGAAATGTAAATACAGAATAATTAATGGTGATTTTATGTAATAACATAATCTGAATACCAAAAACAGTATCAAAAACATAATCTTGATTGGACAACATCCTTGTTTTTCTACTGATTGATTTCATAAACATAATCTAAAGATCAACTAAAGACCAACAAATCTGGTAGACAACTCCAAAGAGATTGACAAGGAGAAGAGTTGACAACACATCGGCCCAGGCTGAAGAGGGTGGGCGGAGAACTTTTTCTCAGCCCAAGTATGCTCTTTATCTTTTATCTTGGTTCCACATGGCTGATTGTATGGCTGCACCTCCTCCCTTTATTTTAGGAGTCAAGCTTGAGGTGAAGCATTCCTACTTGACTTGTTAATCCCATTTTGTATTGTCAACTTGTTGGCGATCTCATCCACTTAAATCACACTCATTCTGATATTTATTTTGTTGTTGGTGTAGGTTTATGCTATATGCAGGAATCATATGAATTCATTGGAAAGTTGCCAAAAGCATATTGATACACTTTGATGTCTCCTCAGTTGGGAACCCTAGTCGGGCGGGTAGGGGTGGTCTCATTAGAGACAGATGTGGCAATATTCTCCTCTCTTATTCAGTGAATTTGGGTTTGCAAATGGCCCACATGGATGAGGTAGTGGCTGCCTTTCATGGTATTGTTTTGGTAGTTAATCAAGGCTATAAAAATGTCATCATTGAGGGTGATGCCCTCAGTGTTATAAACTTTCTTAAAAGTACACACTCCAAGTTGGGAAACTAAAGACATAATTACAAGATTTGTTAGCCTTATGGCCAACCTTGATGACATTTGCCAATACACCTTCCATGAGGGAAATGAAGTGACAGACAGACAAGCTGTGGTGGGAAGATTTACCAAAGATTTGAAAACTTGGTATGAACTTCAAGAAGTACCGCAACAGGCTCATGTCAGGATCAAGCTTGATATGGCCCTTACAAGTAAAGGACACACTCCCCCAAATTGTATTTAATGATGAAAAATCATCATTATTGTGTGTGGTTTACTAGTTATTTTGAGATTTATTCTCTCATTCATTCTTGCCTTTGTTAATGGTCCTTACTCTACTACCATTTATACGAGTTCTTTCTATAGAAACACCATGGGAGGAAACTTGATTCAAATTAAGCCAGACAAGTGCATTGAATACAAGAACAAGACCACTATTTGGCCCATTCTGCAAGCTAGGCATCTTGATAGCTATGTTGAGGGTATCACTGGTTATGGCCCAGACCTCTCTGAGAAATTTATGGAGGCCTAGAAAAATGATAGGGTAAAAATTGGTAAGATTTCATTGAGGTCTCTACGGAGACTGTTGCGGCTATGACAAGTCTGATTTCAAAGGGTAAAGTCATCCCTAGAAACACAAACACTCTTCATAGATGAAAAGTACACATGAAGGGTCCACATAGACTGCTTAAAATATTTAGACTAGGGGAGCAAAAGTTCCTCCAATATTTTGGCCAATATAGTATAAAGTCAAAGTCTAAAATAATTTTGGAGCAGTGACGGAAGTTTTAAAATAAAATTATTTGTTGGAGAGATCAGCCAGGCAAGGAAAAACATAGCCTTTAAGCTTGGGTTTAGTATAGGATGAGAAATAAAAACCATATTTAAAGAGGAGAACACAAGGGAACCGCATTGGAAGAGGAAGAAGTAGCAATCAGACAAAAGCCAATATTTGAATCATGGTAATTTGCTTTGAAAACAAGTGAGTTTAATCCCGGTTAGATAGGACCAAATTCTTTAGCCTTGATTATTTAAATTCCTCTTATCAACATAAGTCATATAAAATATAACATAGAATCACCTATTAAGCATTGAATGTCAACTGCTTTTTATTTGCCTTTGGTAACAAGCTGAAATTTTATCATAGGTAATACATACATCTATTGTTCAACTATTTTCAGTCAAACACCTACAAGATAGTAAATGTTTCAAATTCAAATCAGCCTATTACCATAGACACTCGACATAAAACATTATAAGGGTTGAAATATATATTTTCTAATATGTATAAGCTAGAGTAGGCCTCGTTATTGCTATCATGGCAATTTCTCATCATGCCTCTGTAATGTAATTTCTAGGTGCACATTTTGGCATTCTCAAAATGGATTTTTTCGTTGATGGTAGAAAATATATTTTATATTTAAAATAATCATTTGCAAAGCACTTGAGTCTGCATTCGCAGTGGAATTTCCAAAGGTCTTATGTGTCCATTATGTTCTAATCTTCAACAAGGACTTCAATTGATACCTAGAAAAGTTGCCACTAAGGCAAGGAGGCAAATGAAACTGAAAGCTTGCAAAAGAAACCAGGTAATTGTCCATTATTAGACTTTATTCTTCACCATATACATTCCCACTGGGAAGTAAACTGCCAATGACCGGAAGTACATTGCCAATGACAAAAAATTTATAGCACCCAAAAGTCCAAGAACATTATTGAAAGATGGAATCAAAACGACAATATCAGTAATTGATGCCACGAATGCAGTTCTCCAAAATAGCCTGAATAGGTTATTATAATACAACCCAAGCAGGGGAATACACACAACATATTCATTATTGAAAATTCTATTATTTGGCCTCTTGTTCAGAAACCAATCTTCAATGAAAGTAAACAAGGGTTTGCAATATACCTGCAATAGATGTTATGAAAAATCTATTTTTATTCAACTTCAAGCCTTAGATTACAGCTTAGTGCTATTGGTAGTTGAAAATTATTGAGAAAAAAATAGGCTTGGAAAATTCTAACCCAACAGGCTCCCACCATATGAAATACAATGCATGCTTTGGCAAAGTTAATCAGCCAGTAAGACTCATAAAAATCAAAACCTGTCATGAGGTTTCTAGTTGTATTCTCTCCAAATTCTAAATACTCAAAGCAACCACAAAGAAAATAGAAGAAAGTTGTTTTTGTTATAGAAAACATGGAAGCTTTCTTTGTAGCTTTGTTTTCTGGAGATTCTGATTTCAAAGTGTCATGCAAGATAATATGATAAATCCAGAATCACTTAGACGACAGCTTAGAAAAAGATTTTTCCACAGAAATAATTTAATGACTAGTGGTGTTTAACAATTTGGGACAAGAGGAACCTGAATAGGGGGCATAAAAAAGATTGCAATTTCCAAAATTTCAAGCATGAAACTTCCTAAAGCAAAAAATTGAAAGAGCTGAGTTAAAATTTTGTTGATGGGTGTGAGCCTGAGGGTTATGCACCTTCTGATATTGAGGGGGCTTTCACCAGGACAGGAAACAACCTTTGTTTGCACCTGCAATTCACAAACCCATATCAGAAAAGCCCATATCAAAAAAACCCATCTGCGTGGGGCTGAAATTACTCAAAATGAAAGCATGCGATTTACATTACATGCCCAATAGAGTCTATGGTATGTCTGAAAATGCATACAGACATTAATTTAAATATTCAAAATAGAACTCACATGAAGTAAGCATCGAAAAAAAGATGAAATGTTCACCGCAAATGTGGGTGCAATCGAAACTAATACACTACGAAATATGTAGATGGAAATGAATAGCACCTTTAGTGGGTGTCTAATAATGCAAAGAATAGCCCCATGGCCCGACATCTGCTTGCTACAAATGCTGCCCTATATTCACAACATGCGCATAAAAGGAAATAGATTTTGGAAAGAATGCCCCAATTTTACAAACACAAAATCAAAAAGACTACCAAGAAAAAGATGGGGTGACCAATCACAAAGCATATTTAAAATTGAGAAAGACTGTTTAAATCAAAAATTTATAAGAAGCATAGGGTAAGGAAAATATGTTATGTGTGGCATGACTGCTGAGGTAGGGACTAATTGCACACAAGACGGTGAAAACAACAGTCTCCGCCATAGAGGCAGTGACTAACAAGATGGAGGAACAATCTATATTTTTTTATATAGTGAAGAACAAAGAAAATTTTGAAAATAAAGAAATGTTTGAAAACATGCATGAAAGATTCCCTTCAAAACCAAAATCAGGAGTGGTACCGCAATATTTGACAATATGGAGGCACAGATAAGGCAGTGAAATGTTTTAAGAGTGTCACCTTTCATGAGCGCACATGTATACAAATTGGGGAAGCAAAGTATAGGCACGTAAAATATCTCATAGGATGCCACATTCCCCAGGACACAGACGATATAGCTTGAAATTATTCAAATTTTAATTAAAAAATATAAAATCCTTGGCAAAATTACAAGGGACCAATCAGGAAAAAAAACCAAAAATAGCAAGACAAATGTGTTTAATGAAAAAAACATAGCTGATCATAGGATAAAATTGTTAGCATACTTTCTAGACATGAATTAATTGCAAAATTGTGATATGAAAACATTACTCTCCTACTAAAGATGGGGAGTAACAAACTATAAATTAATAATAAACCATATTAAATACATAGATAATAAAAATTGGCTTCAAATGGATTTGAATCAAATAATTCATAATTTTGATCCTATAAACTCTAAAACCTCAATAACTATACTCCTTGAGAAAGATTAAGAACTAAAACCTTTAAAAAAAAAAAGAAGAGGGAAGGCGTACAATATGAACCTCACACCATTACTAATCCAAAAAATGATCGAATAAAAATAAAAGCTAATTCTTTTAAATCAGATCTATTAATAAGTAGAGAAGTTTCTGGAGCATGTATCAATTTTGTTCTAAAGTAAAATCCATCATACAAAATGCAAAATTGAGAACTTATAAAATAGAGCATAAATTCAAAATCTCAAAAAGGTGCAGCAATAGAAACACAAGAAACTCCAAAACTATTTTTCATTCCCCACACTTTTTCTCTCCTTCATCGTAATGCTTGTTTCCAGATCCTCCAATTCTCTGCAATGCATAATCTCTTGAATTTTCAACCAAATCATTTTTCTCTGAGCCTCTCTGATGTCTCCAATGAATTTCCCCAATGTGTTGCTGATCAAAGAAAATCAAATTTTATTTGGACATTTTTGCAAGATATGTTCAAATCAGATTTTGGGGAAATCTTTTTTTTTTGGAGAAAAAATTCTATAAAGGAAAGACTATTTTTATTCTTCCATGTAGAAGAAATTAAGTTGTGTTTTGTATGCAGTAGCAAGAGTTTGTTTTTTTAGTGCTTTATTTTATCAAAAAACGTTACTGTAACAACAGTTGTAATTCATTATTTTGTTGAGGAATGATTGCTTCATAAAATCTTGTAAGAGATCCAAGAAGCTCTAGGAAATTTGTAAGTAGCCCCACATAGCTGTGAGTTTATTTTCTTTATTGTAGAAGCTATTTTCAGTTTTAATAGAAGCAAGAAGAAGCTTGCATATCTCCAGCTCGCTTTGTATTTCTTTGTCTCCATTTAATTCTATTGTACATTCCTAGTGATTGGGAGAAAAGTTTCAATATCAGTGTATATGCTCTATTTTACTCTGCCCTATCTTTGGGATTTTAATTATTTGTTGATTACAAAGCTTTCAGTTGAGTTTTTTAGATTTTAGAGTCTGTCTATAACCTTGACATAGTATCATAGCTTATTGGCCCTCAATTCTTGTGAGTTTGGGCATTTGTTTTTCTGGGTATTTGCATTTCTTGCATATGAGACATGGATGGAGATGGAGGGAAGAGATGGCAGAAACCATCATCCTTCAATGGAAATAATTATGATGTTTGGGCAAAGAAGATAAATACCGTCATGTTTGCAAATGATTTGTGGGAACTTTTGGTCAATGGTTTTGTAGATGTGACTAACTGAGCTCTGTTTTCTACCCTCTCAAATATTCAGAAGACTCAGTTGAAGGAGTCAAGGAGGAAACATGCAAAATCTTTGAGCTTGATTCAAATAGAGGCAATATTTCCCATAATAGAACCAACTGATAATTCCAAAAAATCTTGGGATATCCTCCATACAAGCTTTAAAGGGACTAATAAAGGTCATTTGGTGAAGCTTCAGATGCTTTGAAGATATTTTGAGACTTTTCTTATGAAGGACAGTGAGTCCATTTCAGATTTCAGCTCAAGACTCTTTGGTTTGATAAACCAGTTGAGAACCAATGGAGAAACCATAAAGGACGAATGAATAATAGAGAAAATATTGAGAAGTTTTCCCTCAAGATTTGATATAATAGTTATTGAAATTGAAGAGGCAAAGGATCTCTCAACATTGACTATTGATGATTTAATGGGTTCTCCCCAAACCCATGAGCAGTGCCTTATTAGGTCTACAAATTCTTCCCAAGAACAAGCTTTTAAAGCTCAAGTCAATGCAAGAGGTAGAGGGAGAGGAAGAAACAACTCCGAATGAGGCTCAAGAGGCAGAGATCATGGAAACTCTAGACAATAAAATGCTAGAGGAGAAATCTCGGGATGAGAAGACACTAATGAGGGAGCTAGCAGCTCACAAATAAATCCAAAGTTGGCAAGAAGAATAATAGTTTGGACAAGAGCAATATTGAGTGCTATTATTTCCATAAATTTGGGCATTATGCAAGTGGATGCTGGAAAAAAAAGTGATCAGTCAAAGAAAAGTGCAAATATTATTGATGTAAAAGTGGATGATGGAAATAATTCCACAACCTTCATCATGTACATTATTTGTGAAGAAGGCATCCCTGAAGTCTCATATTTAGACAGTGGTTGCATCAACCATATGAGTGGTAATGAAATTCCATTTTCCTTCACTAACAAAAATATAAAGTCTAAATTTTAGAATGGGGAATAATGGAATTGTTCCAGTTGTGGGGAAAGGATCTATTATGGTTCACACTAAGCAAGGAGAGTAACAATAGATTCATAATGTTTAGTTTTCCCATGGTATAAAGCACAATTTGATGAGCGTTGGATAGTTCACTCAAAATGGATATAAAGTGTTGATAGAGAATGACTAGTGCACCATTTATGAGAAGGATGGGAATAATAAATTTTTTGCAGTAGTCCTAATGACAAAGAATCAAATGTTTCCATTGAAGGTAGAGATGTATTCTTTTCACAGTCAGCAACTAAACCTCCCAAGAAAGTAGTAAAACAACAATCTGCCTTCTTGAGCATGATTAAAGACCTCTCCAAGCTATGGCATTTAAGGTATGGACATCTTAGCTATGTTGGTTTAAGTTTATTTTCCAAGAAAATAATGGTAGATGATTTGCCATGTATTAAAGAGTTTAGTAGCAAGTGTGAGGCTTGTATTTTGGGTAAGCAACATAGGATGCCCTTTATTTCTGGTAACTCTAGAAGGGAACGAGCACCATTAGAGCTGGTGCATATTGATTTAGTTGGCCCTATGAAAATCACTTCCATTTTAGGGAGTACTTATTTTATGACCTTCATAGATGATTTCAGCCATAGAACATGGGTGTATTTTATAAAAATTATCTGAAGCTTTTGATAAGTTTTTCGAATTTAAAGCCTAGGCTGAAAAAGAAAGTGGAAAATATATTAAAGTCCTAAGGTCAGATAAAGGGGGAAATATACCTTCAATATTTTTGTAAAATTTTGCAGGAAAAATGACATAAAGAAGGAGCTAATAGTCAATTATACTCCACAGCAAAATGGAGTGGCTGAATGAAAGAATAGGATCATCGTTGAGATGGCGAGGAGAATGATGAAAGTAAAAGGACTCCCAATTGAATATTGAAGAGAAATTGTAGCAACAACTATCTATTTGATAAATATAAGTCCTGCAAAGGTAGTCTGTGACAAGATTCCATTGGAAGTATGGGCAAAGCATAGATGGATGGTTGAACACTTGAGAGTGTCTAGGTGTGTAGCATATGCACATGTGTCGAGGGAGAAAAGGAAAAAGTTAGATGAAAATTGTGTGAAGTGTATCTTTGTGCGATATATTCTTCACTCAAAGACATAGCTTGTATAACCCCGTCACCAAAAAGATCATCATTTCAAGAGATGTGGAGTTCATTGAGAACCATACATGGGATTTCTCGGTAGACACATCATCAAGCACTTGAAGTAAAGTTCCTATCATTGCTAAAGATGATAAGCTTAATGATTAGAAATATGATACAAAAATAGAAATAGAAGGCTCCAGATGGGTCCTAACAGGCCCTATACAGAACAACATCAACAATAATGAGAATTTTGACCCCACTCTCGCCTCCCTGATTCCAAGATAGACCAAGAGTCTAAGGGAGATATGCCAAGATGAAAGGTACTGTATCATCTTAAAATGGAAGAACTTCCATGTTAAGATAATTTAGCCCTCCTTAGGGGATGTATTTGACCTCCATTACATCATCCGGGCCCATTTCTACATCATCCGCCCTGATCTGCTCCTCCTTATACCACTTTTGGGACTGATTTCTGCATTCTAGGTTGCAGGACTCTATTTTTGGGATACAGGGACAGGGTCAACCTCCTAGGATAGGGTCAACCTTGGCCCTACCCTAGGAAAAGTTCAACCTCAGCCGTGTCCTAGGATAGGGCCAACCTCGACCCTATCCCAGGGTCCAAAACCCAGAACCCTGCAGTTCCCAGGTTGTCGGTCTTTGCAAAAAGTTTCTTCCTGCTTCCAAGTCCACTGTTTCTGGCTCCAAAGCGTGGATTAATAAATTATATTTAATATAGGTCCTTTCATAGGGGTAAAGGCTTAAATGATTATTTATTTATCCTATGTAGGCCTCCTTAGGATATTGTGCCCTAATTTCATATAAAAGGGAGCCTTCTCCCCTCATTTTCTCTAACCATCATCAAGCTAACTAAGTCTTCGAAGTGCAAAAGGATCTAATCAAGATTTTTCTCAAGCATCCATTTTTCTCAAGATCTCAAGGTGTTTAATTATTCTTCTCAAGCATTCAAGTTCTCCATTGAAGATCAAGGATTCAAGCTTTCAATCCTTTGAAGGGATTAGGTGCAAACATTCAAGATTCATCATTCAAATCCTAGATCTAGCCATCATGGTGGTGTGATCTTCCTTCAAGATTCTTGGTGCCTCTTCAAGACTCTTTCATCATCCTTCCAAGGTGGATACCAAGCATACAATCATGAAGGTTTATGGTCCTTAAAGCTCCATACTTTCATACTTACACATTCGCATACATTTGAATTACCTTAGCACACCTATTGAATATCATAGCTTCACTATTAGATTCAATTCTACTACTTGTTAGCTTTCCATACTTCATTGATTTCAAGGTTAATTCCTAAATTGGGGTTTGACTAAGGAAAACCCCTCCCAAACAAAAAACAAACATTTTTCTTGTAGGTACAAGTTTGGGACTGTAGATCCGAGGCCAGATCTGGATACCCTTTTCAGATTTCTTTCAGACTGTGCGAACAGGGACACTTTCAGAGTTGAGCAGATCGAGTTGAGAAAAGTGGTATAGGGTCAACCTTTTTCTTAATACAACATTGTAATGGAAAAATATTTCTAGGTTTTGTCTGTCTCTGTTTTCCGGTTCAGTATCAACTGTCAGCATCTCCATAAATAGTCTACAGATATCAGAAAACAACAATCTTTGACCTACTATTTTGTAAGGTTGGTACTTTCTCCTATTATTTTCAATTACTATCATTAATCATATTAATCAATCAAATTACAGAATTTAAGATCCCCTTTCTTGATCTCTTTCCAAATAGTGGATTCATTTGTGTATTAACCCTTTGAGGTTGATCAAAATTGGATCTCCTATTTGTGTATTTGAGGGTGAAAGAAAGGAGCATCTTATCTTCCCTTAATCACAATCACAATTGCAATATACAATCAATCAAATTCAAGTAATCGTAAAGTAGGGTTAAGGAAATCATCACAAATAACAATTAACAATTCAAACCTCCCCCTTTATCAAAATTTTTCATCTTTACATCTCCTAAACCCCATTTTTCTACCTTACATTTTGGTGAACCCTTGATAGACAACTCCTTCTCTTTGGTGTTAGATTTACATCTTAGATTATAATTCACATTTATTTAAAAAAAAAAAAACAACTTCTTGCTTTGTCATCATGAAATTCTTTTACTGTATGGCTATTTTTCTCATTATCCTTCTTTTAGCATCTCTTTATAGTACCTATGATGTCTATGAGAGTGTTATTCATTTTATCATGTTTGTCAATCTTAATGTTTCACTTGCCTATGCTATTCTAAGATTGACCAATATTAGTCTCCCTACTTTCAAAACTTTAATTAAGGATTTGTGTAGTGGACTTATTGTTATTTTAGATTATGTGAAGAATTTGGTAGATGATACCCCATTACCTAATCTTAACATTCCTAATCCAATCATCTCTAATAATCCTACTACTATTCTTCCATCTTCCATCCCTAGTTCTTCTCATACTTTTGTTAAGGCTCAAACTATGGTACAAAATGAGGATGTGCAAGAATTTCTAGATTTACCTTCCCCTTCTTATCCTATCCATGATAATAATAAAGGAAAATCTAAAGAAACTTCTCATAAAATCATTGTTCCACCTTACACAACATTCTCTCACAACCATAATAATCAATCATCTCCCATAGATACTATGCTAGATAGGTATACTACTGGGTACACTATGGTAGATAAACAAGGTTATAAGGGTTTAGGGCTCGGTGTTAATGAACATGGCCTTAAAAACCCGATCAATGTATCTCCTAAACATGATATGCATGGTATAGGATATTCCTCATCTCAATTTCATGTGGCTGATATCAACTATCATCCTCCTCTTGATATTATTCTCCCAACACCTACCTTAGATCATTATGATACTCCTCAAGATGTAGCTAAGAAAGTGTATGTCCAATTAATGAATTCAAAGAATAAAATCTTTAAACCTATTCCGAAAAATGCTTTACATAAGTACAAATGCACTTTCCACAATAGTAATAAACATTTACTTGATGATTGTGTGCATTTCAAATTATATGTTTGAGAAAGAGCTTCTCTTGGAATTATATCTTATTCCCGAGCAGTCTTGCAATTTCTTCATAATTTTGACATAGGGCATTCCCCTCCTTCTTCTCCAAATTAGATTATGTTTTCTCTCTTTTTCTCTTAAACTGGGGGGCAAGAGGTATTCTCTTTCAATCTTATAGAATCCATTATTCTCTTAGCATGTTTGTTGTTTTGAGTGTAATTGGTTATTCTCTCTGCATTCTATCCTGATAATTTCCTTCACTCATGATATTCTTTCTAGGACATCTGTTTTGTAGGGATATCCCTTATTTTTGTAACTTTTTTGATATAATTTAATATATCTCTTGCCATCATCTCCGGGGGGAAAGGTATTTTCTCCTTCTACCTCTATCTAAGGATCTACTTTCCTTAGCTTAGTGGCTTTTGTTTATAATGCAAACATTATTTTCCTTATAAAGATCTATGTTATG
>MU227990.1:1126334-1157500 GCA_018584345.1 Thuja plicata | reverse complement strand
TTTTGCCTCTTAATCATAGCCTTTGATTTTTGCCTCTTAATCTCAATCATTCACTTTCCTTTAAAAGGAGACCTCTCCTTCTCATTTTCATATTAGGTTTTCATAATATTGTTATGCTGCAGGTTTGAAGAGCAATTTTGGAGAAGAATTTGAGCACTCAAGCTCTCTTCTTATTTTCTTTATTCTTGCATTCATGGCTCCTCATATAGATTAGAATCATGTTTATTTCCATAGATTAGATTTATTCATATTTCCTTTCATAGACTAATATGCATTGTTATCATTTAGATTAGATTTCATTTTCATGCATTCGAATCTCTGGTTTCATGGTGTATTTGCAATAGACACAACTAGGTCAATCTGAGGGCCTTCATTTTACATTTTTACACATCCATGACTAGAGAACTATGGATCGATATTTGAGGCCTCATTCTTGAGAAACCTTGAATGGAATGATTGATAGAAGTGTGACAATATTTATGCACACAGAAGGTACAAGTAAGACTCCTTATAAATTATGGTTTCATCATAAACCTACTGTAAAATATTTCAAAATATTTGGAAGTAAATGTTATATAAAAAGAGATGATGGGATAGGGAAGTTTGATGTTATAAGTGATGAAGGAATTTTTCTTGGTTATTCTACTAACAGTAAAGCATATAAATGTTTCAATATGAGATTGAGGAAGTTGATTGAAAGCACCAATGTGATGATAGATGAAAAGTTTTAGATTTAGGAAAGAATGTATGATTATGGTCAGATTAGAGAGATGAAAAAGGTTACTGTTGATCCTGAAGAACCTTTGATGATTGAAAATTAAATTGAAGATGAAGTGACTAAAGTTACTAAGACTCCAAAGACTTCGAGGTATGTTAAGAAGAACCATCCTAAAGATCAAACTATAGGTGATGCAAATAAAGGTATGATGACTAGAGTTAGAGTTAGAGATGAAATTTGTTTGATTTCTCAATTTGAGCCAAAGACTACTGATGATGCATGTAGAGATGAATCTTGGACTAAAGCTATGGAAGAAGAACTTGAACAGATAAATAAGTACAATACTTGGGAATTGGTTTGAAGGCCTAAGAATAAAAATGTGATGGGTACAAAATAGGTTTTCAGAAATAAGATGGATGAGGAAGGAATAGTGGTAAGAAAAAAGGCTAGATTGGTCACTAAAGGCTAATCACAACAAGAAGGCATAGACGATGAAGAAACATTTGCTCATGTTTCTAGGTTGGAAGCGGTGAGATTATTTCTTACTTATGTTGCACATAAAGACTTTAAAGTATATCAGATGGATGTGAAATCAACATTCTTGAATGGTGATCTAGAAGAAGAAGTTTACATTGAGCAGCCTGATGGATTTCCTTTGATAGAGGATGGATACATGGTTTGTAGGTTGAAGAAAGCACTATATGGACTGAAACAAGCACCTAGAGCATGGTATGCAAGATTGGACAAGCATCTACTTCGTCTTGGTCTGGACTATAACTGTGATGCTTGACAAAGAAGGTCTTTGTGTTTCAGTTATATCTTACTCATGAAGATATGTCAGATGAAGTGAGCTTACTGGAGGAGTGTAGAAATATTTTTGAATAATGAGTTGTGTTTGATTGGCGTGATGATTCTGGTGATGCTAGTTGTGGTGTGTATTTTGGAGGAGACCTATTTGATGGTCAACTTCATACATGTAGCATATAATATGAATTATGAGCATGGATTGTGGATCTAGGAGTATAACTGATGGATTGTATTTGATTTTTACTTGTTATAGGTACCGTGTGTATCTTAGCAAGGGGTTATATAATTATTAGTATATTGGGAAAGCCTAATTGGCTGAACTAATTAATTATTTGTGTATTAGGAAAGCTTAACTGGACGGCCTAATGAATTATTGTAATAGGGTATATATGAGTGATCTTTTCTTTTGGAGAGATGTGGTAGTGGAAGAGATTTAAAATGAAGAGAAGTGAAAGCTATGAGGCTTATTTTTCTATTGTGTGTAGCATAGAGTTGTGATAATAATGTTATGAAAAATAGTCAACAAGACAACTGAGAGGGGGGGTGAATCAGTTGTGATATAGATTATTAAAATTTAAACCTTATAAATCAAATCTACAAATGTAAATGATTACACAGTAAATCACAACACCATAACACAATATTTGTTTTGGAGGAAACCCTGTTAAAGGTAAAACCCTGGTGGGAATTCACACCCACAACTAATGTACTGAGAGTATAGTATCCCTATTAAAATATATTACCCTTGTTAGGAGCTTGTTACAACATTACAGTACACAGTCCCTATTAGGAGACATAACCTATTAGGATTCAAAGAAAATAGTAGGCTCACTGCCAAGGAACACTACCCAAACAAGGTTAAATCCACCCTCAATGATTTATAATCTAAATCAAGTGTATAAAGAAAATACGCATTCCAATGAATATCCTAATAGAACTATCTTGGCTTGGTCAGTTCCAATGAAGTATCAACTCTTCTCTTTATCCAACAATCAAAAAGCTTTGCAGCTTCCACATATTTCTATCCTATATTCTCTACCACATCTTATCCACAAAAAAAGAACATTCATATATACCCTCTTTCATTAGGTCGGCCAGTTAAGCTTTACTAAAATATAATTAACTAGGTTGGCCAATTAAGGCTTCCCATCATGTACATAATTATATAACCCCTTTCTAAGATACACATGACATATATAAAAAGTATACAACATTTAAAATCCATCACATATACTTCCAGATCTGTAATTCATGTTCACAATTAAATTTACACGCTACATGCCTAATGTCAGCCAGGAAATAGGTCTTGTTAAGAATACACACCATAGATGACATCATCAGTATCCAATCAACAATTGAACTCAACCCATTGCTCTATCATATGTTAGCTATCCATCAGTAAGCTTGCAAGTTTTGAAATATCTTTGCCAGAAAGATATACCCAAAACATAGAGACCTGGTCTGTCTAGAATCCCAGTTACAATCTAGAAAACCAGTCTTCACCAAATCAACTGTAACATGCACAATATGTAACATAGATCCAAGTGACCTTATGAATAAGGTCAACACACATCCTTCTATATAAATCCAACTTTGATCATTTTGAATCACCCGTACAGTGTCCGTACTCTCCTAGTTAAGTAGCCAGTCTGTTTTCTCTATAGAAATATATGTTGACATCAGTGACAAAACATGAATATCAACAGTATGATCAGTGACCAAAACTGATATCATTTAACAATCTCTCCATCTGTAATTGATGGAAACATATGGGAAAATCCATATGCATCAACCCAAAAGTACTCTCTCACAATACAATCCTCTCAATATCCTTAACACAAATCTCCCAAAACAGTAGGGATTTTCACATAGATTTCTTCCCCCTTTGGTAGAAATGGCAAAGGGTGCCATAATTCACCTATAATCTTCTGTAAGATGTATCTTTTTCAAATCTTAATGTCCAAATAGCTAGGTGCAAGATCACCCAAATGTTCTCCATAGTATTCTCCTGTGATCACTCTCCCTAAGGAGTAGATCCATGCATCAAGTCCAGAGAATGATATATCTCTGAGATCCACTGGACTGATACATATCAACATCATTTAGTTTTCACTAGGAGGGGAAATCACGCCAAGCATGCCTCTGAGATATTCAAAAGCATCTTTTGTCAAAGGTTTAGTAAATATATCTGCGATCTATTCCTTTGTGCTAACATACTCTAGTTTAATCTCTTTATTTGCTACCTTCTCCCTCTAGAAATGATACTTGATGGAAATATATTTAGTCTTTGAGTGTATTATAGGATTCTTTGACATATTCACTGTGCTAGTGTTATCACAATGGATAATCACTGGTTCTTTGAAAATTATTCCAATGTCCTTCACCATTTTTTTCATCCAAACAACTTGTGTACATTTTATTGCAGCAAAAACATACTCTGACTCAGTAGTAGATTGAGCAATACAGTTTTGCTTCTTGCTCAAGTAAGAAACCAGCCTTTTTCCAAGGAAAAATACACCTCCACTTGTAATCTTTCTATCATCCACATTACCTACCTAATCAACATCAGTAAAAGCCTGCAATGTAAAATCATCAGATTTTTCATACCATAATCCATATTCGACCGTTCCTTTCAAATATCTGAAAATTATTTTCACATCAGAAAAATGTGTCTCTTTAGGATCTTCCTGATATCTAGCCACAATTCCAACTGCATTTGTAATATCTAGTCTAGTGTGTGTTAGATATTTTAGACCACCAATCATTGATCTGTACTTAGTCTTCCCAACACTTTGAGTCTCATCATTTCTAGTTAGTTTGTTCCCTCTCACCATGGGTGTACCAATAGGTTTACAATCTTCCATTCCAAATTTATTCAACATTTCCTAAGATGCTTGGTTTGAGATATAAATATGCCATTCTTACTCTGATTAATTTGCAAGACAAGAAAAACTTGCATCTCACCAATCATTGACATTTGAAACTCATTCTCCATTTCTTTAGCAAATTTCTTACTCATTTTATCATTTCCTCCAAAAATGATATCATCAACAAAAACATCTATAATTAAGATTCCATCTTCATCAGTTCTCAAATATAAATTATTGTCTAAATTACCTTTTCTTAAACCAAGATGAAGTAGATGTTTATCCAGTCTTGCATACCATGCCCTTGGTTCTTGTTTCAGTCCATACAGTGCCTTCTTTAGTCTGCAAACCATGTTTTCATCATTTGTCAAAGGAAAACCATCGGGTTTCTCAATGTACACTTCTTCTTCTAGATCACCATTCAAGAATGCTAACTTCAAATCCATCTGATACACTTTAAAGTCTTTATGTGCAGCATAAGCAAGGAATAGTCTCACGGATTTCAATCTAGCAACAGGTGCAAATATTTCTTCATAGTCTATGCCTTCTTGTTGTGAGTAGCCTTTACATAATAGTCTAGCCTTGTTTCTTACCACTATGGCTTCCTCATCCATCTTGTTTCTAAAAGCCCACTTAGTGCCAATCACATTTTTGTTCTTAGGTCTTGGAACCAATTCCCAAGCATTGTTTTTATTTATCTATTCTAGTTCTTGTTCCATGGCTTTAGTCAAAGATTCATCTTTACATGCTTCATTAGTAGTCTTTTGGTTCAAATTGAGAAATCAAACAGATCTCATCTCTAACTCTCGATCTAGTCATCATGCCTTTGCTTGCATCACCAATAATTTGATCTTCAAGGTGATTTATCTTGACATACCTTGGTCTCTTCAATATCTCAGTAGCTTCAGCCTGTTCTTCTTCTTCAATCTCATTCTCATTCATCAAGGGTCCTTCAGGTTCAAAATCAACTTCTCTTGTTTCTATTATCTGACCACAATCATATATTCTTTCCTGAATTTTAAACTTTTCATCTATCCTCACATTGGTGCTTTCAATCAATTTTCCCAGTCTTAGATTGAAACATTTATATTCTTTATTCTTAGTGGAATAACCAAGAAAGATTCCTTCATCACTTATAGCATCAAACTTTCCTATCATGTCATTTCTCTTGATATAATATTTGCTACCAAATATTCTAAAATATTTTATAGTAGGTGTATGATCAAATCATACTTCATAAGGAGTTTTATTTGTAACTTCTCTGATCTAAATTTTGTTTAATGTGTACATAGCAGTGCCAATTGCTTCTCTCCATTGAAAATGTGACACATTTTCTTCTAGTAACATAGTCCTTGCAGCATCTAATATGGTTTTGTTTCTTCGCTCTGATATCTAATTCTGTTGTGGAGTTCTAGGACCTGAAGTCTGTCTGTGTATTCCATTTTCCTCACAGTATGTATTAAATAGTTCTGATGTAAACTCTCCTCCTGTTTTTTATCTCAAACACTTCATCTTTAAACCAGATTCATTCTCAACTATCTCTTTAAATAACTTGAACTTGTCAAATGATTCAGATTTATCTCTCAAATATGTAACCCACATCATTCTAGAAAAGTCATCAACAAAGAGTATAAAATACCTTTCACCATAGAATGATCTTGTTCTTGTAGGACCACACAGATGTGTATGCACCAGATCCAACTTCCCTTTTTTTGAATAATATTTTCTCTTGAAAGTGCTTCTAGTCTGTTTCCCCATAACACATTCTCTACACATTGTGTTAGATGGCTTTACAATTTTAGGTAGATCTCTTACTGCTTTTGTCATACTTTCCTTCACACTATTATAAAAACTAACATGAAAAAATCTTTTGTTCCATAACCAACTGTCATCAACCTTTGCAATAAAAAAAGAAGCTTCAAATGTGTTTAGTTCAAATACATTACCTTTGGTTTTAGTACCAGATGCTATCAAGTCTCCTATTTTTCTCTTGATAGAACTTTTTCCATTGATGAAGTTCATTTGATAACCCTTGTCCACTAACTGCCTAACACTCAAAAAATTATGCTTGAGTCCAACAACAAGTAATACGTTGTCAGTGTTTGTCTTTACATCCAAGGAGATAGATTCAATTCCAATAATAAGTTTAGGATTATTGTCACAAAATATAACAACACCACCATCATGTCTTTTCAAACTCACAAAATTATTTTTAGCTCTAGTCATATGATGTGAACAACCACTATCTATGACCCATTCAGATTTCTTTTCCACTTGAGATACTAATGCTTTTTCTTCATGCATAGGTTAATCATCCTTAATAGAAATAAATCCAATTTCATCATAATCACCATCCCCATTATCATATATACCCTCACTAGAATTATAGCATTCCTTGTCCTTAGAGAACGCAGATTTGAAAAACTTAGGTTTGTTCTTAGGAAATCTTGTAGGACATCTAGATGCAAAATGACCGATCTTGTTACATGAAAAACATTTCAAAGGTAATTTTCCCTCAAACTTACCCTTACCTCTCATTTCTCTTCTAGTAATGAGTGCAACAATCTTATCTAGCTTCCTCTCTTCTTCCTGTATTTGTTCACATTCATCAACATAGGCTCTAAGTTCTTCTCTTCGATCATTACTTCTCATGCTTGCATTTCCAGGTAAGATTATTTTTCTTTTGTGCATAGTTTCTTTGAATGCTTACTCAACCTTAGGTAAAGTGTCTCCTAATTCTGTGGCTTCAAATGTAGTTAGCTTTCCAATCAATATCTCTCTGGTGAATTTTGGTGTCAAAGGTATGATCTCATCTATAGCCTAAACCTTAGTTCTGTATGCAGGTGTCAATGATCTGAGTATCTTTGCAATCACTTCTTCTTCACTGGAAGTTCCTCAAAAGTTCCTAATACCAGTAACCACCTCAGTAATTTTGTATGCATATGCTCTGATGTTCTCATCCTCTATCATCTTCAGTGATTCCATCTTTGTCTTCCAGTTCTGTAACTTTGCTTTCTTAGTAAACTTGTCTCCAACATATAGTGCTTCTAGTCTTGACTATATTTCATGTGCAGATTCCAAGTCCTTTACTTTAGTAAATTCTCCTTCTGATAGTGTGCTGATCAAGGTTTCCCTTGAAACCATATTGCATGAAAATAGATTTTTTTTTTATCTTCAGTGGCTTTCTCTAATTCATCCTTAGTCCCTATCTTTTCCTTATTCTTTGTTATCATCTAGTAATGAATTCCCAAACATAGCAAATGTGTTCTCATCTTGCTCTGCCAACTGTCAAATTTTTCATGATCAAATTTTGGATTATCCTTTCTGTAGTAAGTCATCTTCAAGATCACCTCAAGCTATTAAAATATCTCTCTAAGGACCAATAGCTCTGATACCAATTGTTAGGAATAACAATCCACAAGACAACTAAGAGGGGGGGGGGGGGGGGAATCAGTTGTGATATAGATTGTTAAANGGGGTGAATCAGTTGTGATATAGATTGTTAAACTTTAAACCTTATAAATCAAATATGCAAATGTAAATGATAACACAACAAATGTCAACACCATAACACAATATTTCTTGTTGAGGAAACCCTATTAAAGGTAAAACCCCAGTGGGAATTAACACCCACAAATAATGTTCTGAGATTATATTATCCTTGTTAAAAGATATTAACCCTGTTAGGAGCTTGTTACAACATTATAGTACACAATCCCTATTAGGAGACAGACCCTGTTAGGAGTCAAAGAAAATAGGGGGCTCACTGCCAAGGCACATTTCCCAAAGAAGGTTAAAGCCACCCTCAAGGATTTATAATCTGAATCAAGTGTATAATGAAAATACACATTTCAGTGAACTATCTTATATCAACTATCTTTGCTTGGTTAGTTCCAATGAAGTATAAACTCTACTCATTATCCAGCAGTCAACAAGCTTCATAGCTTCCACATATATCTATTCTTTATTCTCTACCACATCTTCACCGCAAGAAAAGATCATTCATATATACCCTCTTTCACTAGGTCAGCCAGTTAAGCTTTCCTAACAAATAATTAACTAGGTCGGCCAATTTAGGTTTTCCATCATACAAATAATTATATAACCCCTTGCTAAGATAAACATGACATCTACAAGAAGTATACAAAATTTAAAATCCATCACATATACATCCAGATCTACAATTCATGTTCACAATTAATTTCACATGGTACATGTCTGAAGTTGGCCAAGAAATAGATCTTCTCCTGAATACACGCCACAGCTGACATCATTAGTATCCAATCAATAATCAAACTCAACCCATTACTCTATCATATGGTATCTATCCATTAGTAAGCTCGCAAGTTCTGAAATATATTCGCCAGAAAAATATACCCAAAACAAAGAGACCTGCTCTCTCTATAATCACAGTTACAGTCCAGAAAACTAGTCTTCACCAAATCAACTGTAACATCCACAGTATGTAACATAGAGCCAAGAGACCTTAGGAATAATTTCAACACACATCCTTTTGCATAAATCCAACTTCGATCATTCTGAATCACCCGTACAGTGTCCGTACACTCCTTCCAGTTGAGTAGCCAGTCTGTCTTCTCTATAGAAATATATGTTGACATCAATGACAAAACATGAACATCAACAGTATAATCAGTGACCAAAATTGATATCATCCAACAAAGAATAATTCATTGGAACTGACCAAGCAAAGACAATTGCTATCAGACAAATCACTAGATTGTATATTCCTATATACAATTTTTTGGATTGTGAATAATTAAAGGTGGCTTTAACCTTATTTTTGTAGTGAACCTTCTCCTTTTCTTGAATCTTAATAGGATCTGTCTCCTAATGGAGAGTGTGTACTATAATGTTGTAATAAGATCCTAATAGGGCTAAATCTTTTAATAGGGATACTATACTCTTAGTACATTATTTGCGGGTGCTAATTCCAACTGGGGTTTTACCTTCAATAGGGTTTCCTCAAAAACAAATATTGTGTTATTGTGTTGGCATTTAATGTGTTATCATTTGCATTAAAGTTTTGGTTTACAAAATTTAAAGTTTAATAATCTATATCACAATGGATTAACCCTCCCCTCTAAGTTGTCTTGCAGACTTTTATTCCTAACATTCAAACATTGTGAATGGAACCCCTAGAGGAGTCGCTCTCACTCTATGTCATATGTGTAATGACCACAAACATGATCTTTAGATCTTCTAAAGGAATATTGGCCTTCCTTTCCTCAGGTTGGGTGTTTAGGAGAAGTGTAATTTTCAAAACCTGTTATTGATAGAAACACTTAAAATGGGTAAAATTATAAAATTAGATGATTTAAAAGAAGAAATCCATAGGTTTTTCAAGCAGTTATGTTTACCTGGTTTGGCCTATGCTAGAGTTGGGGTGGAAGAATTGATGGGTACTACTTGAATTTCTTCTCTATAGCCATGGCACGTCTTTTGTCCATTGTGTTTGTGAGCACTATCTTGGCCTTGAGTGTTGCTGCAACTACCTTTGATGACAAGAATTATATTGGCATGGTCACTGATAAATTCATGAACTCAAAAATGATGTGTTCTGGTTAATCTCCCAAAGCTTTATAGTTTGTAGAGTTTGCTCCCAGGTTTGTATTTTTCTATGGCCAACTATATCTACATGCAAACAATGTGTAAAAGGAAATATATCAAGAGAAAATGTTGATGAACATGCTAGCCATGTATATCATTTGGAAAATGTCACTTGCCCAACCTTGAAGAGCTTCAAATACAATTAATTAATAATATTTTTAATAAATCATATATTAAAAATCTTCGAATACAATTATGTCCCATGTCATCCACAACAATCTTATGCTTCACAATTAGAATCTTAATCGTACCTTTTATAAAAAACTAATAATAACTATTTTCAAATTTACAATTTAATTAGCTATTACATTGAGTTAGTTATCTTTATTATAATTGTCTCACTTAATATTTATTTGGTTAAAATTTGAAAATAATTATAAATTAGAAAAAATTAAGACTAAGGTAATAACATAATTGATTAAAATATTTATATGACAAATTAAAATAATTTAAAATTTAAAATAGTAACTAATAAATATAATTTAATTTCAAATTAGTAACATGTTAACTTTAATTTGTTAAGTGCCTAAACCTCCAAATCCACCATTGTTAAGTACCTAAACCTCTAAATTTTAACCTACAACTCATTTTGTACTCAATCGCTTACAACTTGGTCTGGAGATGTCAAACCCTAAGCACCATTTTCACCTTGGCCACCATGTTAAATTGCTCTAGAACCTGCAAAATCTTAAATCTAACCTTCAACCTGATCATTTAACTAAGAATTGGGATTTTCTAATGGTGGAATTGTGGGGTTGAGGATATTTTATGACCAAACCCTAATCAATTAGGGTTCCTGACCTATTTCCACCAAAAAAAATTATAACTCACTCCAAACTAAATGAATTGACACCAAACAAATGCCAAATTAAAAGTAACACTCTAGGCTATCCAACCAATAATCCGTACAAGCTTGTACAATTAGACTATTATGGGAAAATATTGAAAAAACAATGAAAATTCAAAGCATATCTAGACAAGATGTCTATAGAGTTAGAAACTAACTAGAATAAAGCAACATTATGTCAACGACAACTATTTGTCATTTTCATAGTGTGATTTAACAATTAAATAATTATAGTCATAATTTTATTTTCTCCTAATTTTACCTTTAATTATAAATAACAATAGTTAAAGTCAAATTTATAATTTGATTAATTATTATTAAGATTAATTACCTTAATGATAATAGTCTTACTTAATACATATTTAGCTAAAATTTAATATGTTCACGAATAGGGAAAAGAACATTTGAGATGACTACAACCTTTAGAGATTCAACAATAGCCAACCAAACTTCTTACACAAACCCAAATCCAATCAATAGATTTGTTCATACGGTGTTATTTGACCAATCCCGTATTTCATGGGGTTACACAACAACTTCACACCAATGGTTATGAAGACATTAAAAATGATGTTAAACACAAAATTTGGATTTTTCAATGGTGGAATTATGGGTTTAAGAGCATTTTATGACCAAAACCTAACCAATTGGGGTTTTTGACCTATTTCCATAAAAAAAATTAGAACTCACTCCAAAATAAATGAATTCACACCAAACAAATGCCAAATGAAAAGTAAGACTCTAGGCTATCAAACCAATAATCCATACAAGCCTATAAAATTAGATTGTTAGGAGAAAATATCAAAAAAAAATATCAGCCACAACTATTTGTCATTTCCGTAATCTAATTTAATAATTTAATAATTATATTCATAATTACTATTTTTTCCTAATTTTACTTTTAATTATAACTAATAATAATTAAAATCAAATTTATAATTTCATGAATTATTATTAACATTAATTACCTTTATGATAATAGTCTTACTTAATACTTATTTAGTTAAAATTTAATATGTATATGGACAAGAACATTTGAGATGCCCATAACCTTTAGAGATTCAACAATATCCAACCAAACATCTTGCACAAGCTCAGCTTACCAATAAACATATTTTTTCATATGGTATATTTCACCAATCCCTTATTTCATGGGGTTACACAACAACTTCACACCAATGAGTATGGATATGTTCAAAATGGTGTTAAACCAGAGTGAAAGACAAAATAAAACATGAAAGGATCACTCAAATAGACCCAAAACCTTGTTTTGGTCAGATTACCTTACTAACCCTTATTAGGCCTAGTAGCCCTATCTAGTGAGTTTTTAACCAATAAATTTTAAATCCCTTATGACAGAGATAAAAGAACGCCTTTTTAGACACCCTTTATGGAGATACAGAACATCTCACAAAATCAACATATGGTCCTTTAGACTGATCAAGGCATTATTGACCCGTAATAATGACCTTATAGTGCTAATAAGCCTCTTTTCCAGAGCAAGTCCTTATATTATTCACCCTACCCATCTACCACTTGTAATAGTTTAGTTTCATCCCAAAACCACCAAATCCACCATTGGTAAGTGCCTGAACCTCTAAATTTTACCCCTTCAACTAATTTTGCACTCAATCCCTTACAAGCAGGTCTGCCACATGGAGATGTCAGACCGTAAACACCATTTTCACCTTTGCCACCATGTTGATTCTCTCAAAAACCCACAAAATATTAAAGCTAACCCTCAAGCCTACCATTTCACTAATAATTGGGATTTTCCAATAGCTGAATTGTGGGTTTGAGGGCACTTTATGACCAAACCCTAACCAATTAGGGTTTCTAACCTATTTTGAGAAAAACAATTAGAAATCACTCGGAAGTAAATGGATTCACACCAAACAAATGCCAAATGAAAATTAACACCCTAGGCTATTAAACTATTAATCCGTACAAGCCTATACAATTAGATTTCTATATGAAAATATTGAATAAACAATGAAAATTCAGAGCATACCTACAAAACATGTCTTATACAATTAGAAACTAACTAGAATAAAGCAAAATTAGGCCAGCAACAACTATTTTTCATTTAAATATTATGATTTAATAATTAAATAATTATAATCATAATTACTATTTTGTCCTAATTTTACCTTTAATTATAACTAATAATAATTAAAGTCAAATTTACAATTTGATTAATTATTATTAACATCAATTACCTTTATGATAATAGTCTTACTTAATACTTATTTGATTAAAATTTAAAAATAATTATAAATTAGAAAAAAAATAAGACTAAAGTTATAGCATAATTTATTAAAATATTTATAATGACACATTATAATAGTTTAGATTTCTAATAATAATTAATAAGTCAAATTTAATTTCAAATCAGTAACATGTTAAGTGAATTCTTTATTCTGAAGTTTAAATTATTTAAATTTTCATTAGAGATATTTGAATCAATCATACTTGTTTCCCTGATTCTTGTTAGCCCATTTTTTTGTAAATTTTGTGTGAAATTAGATATTCAGTGTCCAAATTCTACATATTACCTATATATTTGTTAATGGCCCAAAGTTTTTCCATTCCTTTAGAGAATTATTTATTTCTATGTGGAAAGAGCGCTTTTTTTTTGTTGTGGAATTTTCATGAAACTTATATTGCCTCGGGTCATGAATTGATAAGACATAATTTAAGTTATTTTTCAAAATAATTTTGGTTATTTCAATATTCCCCAGTGATGCATCTGATCTGTGAATTATGATCTACGTCTGATCTGCAAATTATGATTTGCGTCTGATCTGTGAATTTGCCAACAGAGGTGAATGATTGTTAGAGGCTATGTCTAATCTACGTCTATGAATGAGAGAGAAATAGTGATCAAAAGTAGATGCTGCGTCAAATCTACAAAGATATTTTTTGGAGGAACTGGGGTGGTTTGATCTGCGTCCCTCATTATTGGTGAATTGATTGCTTCTCTCCCAAGTGGAGAAATAGGTGTGCCCATTTCATTTAAATGTTTATCTTCTGCATTTATTTTTCCTTTAATTCCTTCTTTGCTACTCGGCACAGTTTGTTCCCTCTGCCCTGACTGCCGCTCTTCATCGGGCTCCGATGGAGCCTGAAATTGAAGTAGGGTTAATTACCTCCACTAATTATGCTAATGGAACAACATCAAACGTGCAGCCTCTATACAAATCCTTCTGTGAGGTTGTTACTAACCCTTTATCTTCCATTGACTTGGTACAAAATTTTAAACTTTCTGGTTTGCATGGAGACAATGTGTCTGCTAAGGGTTCTAAAACTATTGCAAATTCTCTCTCTATTTCTCCCAATTCTGCAATGTTAGAAAAATTTACCAAAGAAAAAAATAGACTTAGAGATTATGCTATTTTCTTTGTTGCGGTAGGTGTTGATAAGTGCCAAGCAAGGAAGTTTTTAAACGACTGGTTTCATAAATATTGGAATTTAAAGTTAGGTTTTCATATTTCTTTTTGTAGAAAAATTCAGAAAGGTTTATCTGTCATCTTCTTTTCTAATTCTGAAGCCCAGGAAGTGATTCTTAAAAAACAATACTATACAGTCGGAAATACCACCTTTCATGCTGTAGCCTGGACCCCTGAGGCTATTCATGAGGAAATTTTTTCTCTTTCTGCCCCAAGATGGTTTCTCCTGAAACAGGTCCCTTTGTTTCTATGGCACTTCCTTCCCCAACTGTTAAAACCCATGGGAAAAGTTATTAGGATGGATGAAACCAAGAGGTTGGTCCCTCACATGGACACTAGGATTATTATCTCCCTAAAACCTGGATGTGATATACCTTCTTCTCGTTAAGTTAACATTTTTAGTTAAATCTTTTCCTCCCCTATTGAGATTCTTGGCAGGCTTAATGCCTATTTTCTCTGTAAAAAAGAAAGCCATCTTTGTAAGGATTGTCCCATCATTAAAATAAAATCCTCCATTGTCAAACCATCCAGTAAGTATGCTTCTACTATTAACCCTATTTTGAAACCAACAAATGATACCAACACTCCACACAATACCCCTTCCAAATCACCTCCTACAACACCACAACCCACACCTATTTCTTCAGTCACCAAATCACCTACCCCATATGTCGTTCCTGCTCCTTCTGGTTTGGTTTCGAACCCAGGAGATGGGTTCCAAGTGGTCACTAAAAAATCAAACAAGCGGTGTAGAAGCACTACTCAGTAGATGAATCCAAATAACATGGGCTGTTTTGCTACTCCTTCCTCGTGGGGCCGGAGCACCTAGGTAAGGCTATCTCGTAACCTAGGGTTCCTAGTTAAGTTTTGGATTGTAGTGGTCTTAGCCAAGCCAATAATGAAATAAGAGGACTAGATGGTCCTAGAGTGTGTTTTTATGGTTAGTAGGCCTAGCTAAGTCTTTTGGATTCCTTAAGTTATAGTTGTGTCCAAATTTGGAAAAGTTGGTAAGTGTTACAAATGTTGTGGAAACATTACATTTGTGAATTTAGAGGACTAAATTGAGAGATAAATGGGTAGGATACCTATTTCATGATCTATTAAGCATAAATATGTATTTGGTTGAGTTTTTTAGTGACTTGACCAAGCCTGGGTGCAAGAATGTAAAAGTTGTTGACAACTTTGCAAAATTGACAATGTTGTCATTGAAAACATTTCTTGCTTCAAGTGAATTTGAGAACATATAGTTATCTAACTATCTGAAATAGTTGGTGTGCCAAAGGATCAACTATTTAAGGCCTCCATCGACTTGTGTGAAGGTTTGGTCAAAGTTGGGAACAATTTGGTTAATGAACAAACAAATTCTCTGAGCAAGTTTACCACTGCTAATGCATTTTTTCATTTATAGTTTTTTTAATGGATTGATATCTACATTGTAACTTTTTCATGGGGTAGTAGATGTAATTTCTTGTTTCTTTGTGTTTGTGTAGATATTTGTTTGGTTCTATTTCTTTACATTTTGTGATTTTTTTTGGTTTTAGCACTATCATTGGTCTGATCTAGATAGGTTTTTCCTATGGGGTCATAACTCACCTGCCCACTGTAGCATCTGTACGGTTCCTTGGGATTTGTGAGATGACTCCTTGTACATTTATTGTGCAAAATGTTGGGCCTTGGAAATCAAGTTTTATTTTTTTGCAGTGATGCCCTAGGCAAGCCAGAAGAGCGTGGTTAGGGATCATAGTGCGTTGCAGAAGAAATTAGAGGGATTCAAGGAATTGGTTGCCTCAATCTGAGCATATAGAGAGGAGGATATGAGTGTGAGGAAGGCCCATGTCCAATGGGAAGTTTTTTTGAGGAGTTCTACGAGGTGAAAGAAAAAAACCCTTATGGATGTTGTCAGTATTTTGGGAAACGCTTGTTTTTAGGCCTAAATGTAGCAATCCACTGTACGGACAGGTTAGGTAAGTGAGACCAAATAAATCCTAGAGGTTTCCAAAAAATGTAGTAGGAAATGCAATTTTTTTTCCACCTTGTTGAGAAAATTGTGGAGTTATGGGCCAAAAGGTGTGTTTTAAGGCCTAATTCCTTGTAGCTCTATTTTATTTAAATTGAAGCAAGTTTTTGAAATAAATAAGGATTTCATTGCATTTTTATGTTTGTAAGCATTTTCATGGATCCAATGCCCTAGGAATAAACCTTCCTCTCCATTGGTGACTATTTTTGGTCATGTGTGCTCATTTTGTGTGGAGGATGCAAGAAGACATTCATGGAGTATGTTGGTATTTGAGTTGATTTCATTTTTGGTGTAGACAAATTGAAGAGGTGGAGGATTGGGAATGGAATCCTTCTAAGTTAGGGTTTGTGAAGGACCCTAACAGGCTAGAGAAGTGGTCTAGTGAAGACTCTAGGAGAAGATAGGGTTGGAGAGAAAGATTTGTCTTTACATCAGATTGGTATCAGAGCAAGTTAAAGATTTGGGTTCGTTGTATGTCTCTGTATACTAGTGAAACAGTAGGGGAGATCACCATGATGAATAATGTGGAGTTAGCTAAAGAGATGGGTGATAAAAAGGAGAAAAATAGACTCCTTGAAGAAGGCCTAGAGGAAATGCGAATAAAACTAAAAGAAGTTGTTGAGGGAGCCAAGGATAAAGGCAAATAAGGTGAAGGTAGTGAAAAAGGTAAGAAGAAGATTGATGAGGAAGATATCATCTCTGAACCAGACCCACCATTGAATGAAGAACCATTCTTTAAATCCATCTAGGCACTAGGTAGAAAGGCACTAGAAGGTATACCACTATTTAGTGGGAAAATGGATATTGAGATAGTGATGGAATGGATTAAGGGGATGGAAAACCATTTTGAGTGTGAAGGTGTTATAGAGGCACAAAAGCTAAAGGTTCCAAAGTCAAGGCTAATAGGATCATCATTGACATGGTGGAAGTACTCTCAAGATGAAAGAGTTAGAATGGGTAAACAACCTATAGCTAACTGGAATGTCATGGTGACTAAATTGAAACAAAACTATCTACCAGAAGACTATGAAATACAACTTCATTGAAAGAGACAAGGTATGAGGCAAAAATACTTGGATTTGGCTTCTTATTAAGGTAGCAAGATACTTGGGTGGTCTAAAATGGAACATTCAAGAAGAGATAAGCTTATGGACTCCAACCACTATTCGAAAACACCACCAATTAGCTCTTAAGGTGGAATAATGGAACAAGAAGAAAGGGGAATCTAATATCAGAGCAAGAAGTAGAGGTAGAGGTAGAGACCAAGGGGGTCATAGAGGTGGTTATCAAGGCAGATGTAATGAACAAAGAAACTAGGGAGAGTCCAAGTTGATAGAGCATGGTAGTGAAACTACTCCAAGAGGGGGTTATAACAGAAGAGGTAATCAAGGAGGCTCTAGTAGAGGGAGAGGTTCAAGCATAAGAAACTCATAATTTGCAAGTATGAAATATTATACTTGTGGTAATTGGGTCACCCTACCTATAGATTCCTTGATAAACCTACTTCATCAAGCAATGGTAAAAGGATTTTGTATGCTCATGAATACACAATGAGTGTCAAGACACTTGAGGTTGATCACATTGAGTCAGAGATGGGAGAAAATCTAATGTTCATAAGAGTTCTGATTAGGCAGCCAGTCAAGGATGAACCCAAGCATAGGTGAGCTTTGTTCAGAATAACATGTAAAATTCTTGGAAAAGTTTGCAAAGTTATTGTGGATTCATGCTCCACAGACAATATCATATCATAGGAACCTGTAAAAAACTCAAATTGGAAAAGATACCTCATGCCAATCTATACAAAGTAACATGGTTGAATAAAGGCAGAGTGTGTTGGTGAATGAGCAAACTTTGGTGGAGTTCTCTATTGCGGGATATAAAGATAAGTTTCTTTGTGATGTGTTGCCTATGGATGCATTCTATCCTCTATTGGGAAGGCCTTTGCAATATGAATGGGGTGTAGTATATGATGGGAAGGATAATTCCATATCTTTCAAGAAAGATGACAGAACTTTCAAAATTTGGTCCGTGTTGGAAGAAGATGAGCCACAACCCAAGACCCCTATTGTCTTATTGAGTAGTAGAAAAGAGTTCATTAATGCCCTTAAAGATGAAGGAAGTGAAGGGTATGCCATTTTTATGAAGCCTAAGGAGGAAGAGAAGCCTAAGCAGAAATTCTTACCATCAAAAATCTGAGAGTTACTTGAGAAGTACAAGGATATAGTCAGTGATGGTACTCGTGCAAATTTACCTCCTAGAAGAGTGATAAGTCATCAAATTGACTTTGTACCTGGTGCACCAAAAAAGGAATCCTATAAGATTATTCTAGATTAGAACCAAGAAGTGGCTAGACAAGTGTAGGAGCTATTAGACCAAGGACTAATCAAGAAGAGAATAAGTCCATGTGTCATACCAGTGATCTTAGCATCCAAGAAAGGTGGTAAGTGGAGACTTTGCACTGACTCTAGGGATATTAATAGGATTACAATTAGATACAAATTTCCTATTCCTATAATTGAGGATTTGATAGACTATATTAGAGGGGAAATGTAATTCACTAAGATGGACCTCAAAAGTGGGTACCACCATATTAGAATCAAAGATATGGATGAATGGAAGACAACTTTTAAGACCGCTGGTGGGTTTTACAAGTGGAGAGTTATGTCATTTGGCCTTTCAAATTCCCCTAGCACATTCATGAGGCTCATGAATGAAGTGCTTAAGGATTTAATAGGGATATTTTTGGTATTCTATCTAGATGATATACTCATCTTCAGTAAGACATCATAGGAACATTTGAAGTATGTGGAGATGGTACTCAAAAGATTGCAGGAGGAGAAGTTATCTATCAATCTAGAGAAGTGTGAGTTCTTCAAGAAAGATCTTGTGTATTTGGGATTTTTAGTATCCCAAGGGTCATTAAAGATGTACCCGAGAAAGGTGGAAGCTATTCTAAATTGGCCTACACCAACCATAGGGATAGAAGTAAGGAGATTTCATGGTTTAGCTCAATTTTATAAGAAATTTTAGTGGAATTTGTGCACCAGTGCTTGATATCATCAACGTTGGTATAAAGACTAAGTTTAGGTGGACCTCTAAAGTAGAAAAATTGTTTGAAAAGTTGAAGGAGGAAGTAGAAACACAACCTATCCTTAGACTTCCCAGCTTTGATAAATTATTTACCTTCGAGTGTGATGCAAGTGGGATGGCAGTAGGGGGTGTGTTAAGTCAGGAAGGTAGACCAGTATCCTTTTTTAGTGAGAACTTAAATTAAGCCAAGAAGAAGTACTCTTCTTATTATTTGGAGTTGTATGCCTTAGTTTAGTCTCTTAGGAAGTGGACACATTACTTGCTACCCAAATAATTTGTAGTTTTTACTGACAACCAAGCCCTTAGCTATATAAATACACAAGAAAAGATAAGTAATAGACACCTAAAGTAGATGGAATACCTTCAAGACTTCCCATTCACAATCAAGCACAAGAAGGGGTAGTTGAACAAGGTTGCATATGCCCTAAGTAGGAGGATGTTGACCATTCAAGAAGTTCAGTTGAAAAGCATTGGAATAGAGAGTTTCAAGGACCTCTATAGGGGTGATGAAGACTTTGTTGAAGCCTACAAGGTATGTTCTAATTTCCAGATTCATTTTCATAGTAAGTTTTCTGATTTTACCTTTCAAAGTGGATTGTGGTTTAGGGGAAACCATTTGTGTGTTCCTAAGGGTTCAATGAGAGAGAACCTCATTCAAGAGAAACATAATGGTATCTTGAAAAAACAAAACCATGGAGTTAGTACAAAGTTTTTACCATTGGCCAAAGTTGGTAAGGGATGTGACAAAATATGTTGAGAAATGTGTAGTGTGCATGAAAGCATGTAATGAGGAGCTAGAAATGCAGGTTTGTATCAACCTTTTACAATCCATAATAGACCATGGGAATGTGTTAGCATGGATTTCATTGTAGGGATACCTAAGAAAAATCATGATCATGAGAGTATCTATGTTGTGGTAGACAAATTTAGAAAAATGAGCCATTTTATACCATATAGAACTACTCATGATGCTAGTAACATTGCACATTCTTATTTTAAGGAGATTGTAAGAATCCATGGTCTACCCCTAAGCATTGTATCAGATAGGGATGTCAAGTTCATGAGCCATTTTTGGAAAACACTATGGAGCAGACTGGGTACTAAGCTATCATTTGGTTCATCTTACCACCCTCAGACTGATGGTCAAACTGAGGTGGTTAATAGAGTTCTCAAGTTAACTTGTTAAGGTGCCTAACCAAATAATTTGAATAGACATAGGATGTGGTCATTCCCCAAGTAGAATATGAATATAATGATAGTGTGAACATGACAATAGGTAGGAGCCCATTTGAAGTTGTTAATGGGATGCACCCAAGGGGTGTATGTGAGCTTAGATATCTTGGAGCTATGGAGTATAGGAGTGGTCATGTTGAAGACTTCACCCAAACCATGAAGGAGATTCAAGAGCAAGTGAATAGGATTATACTTGATTCTACCCAAAAATTGAAGGCTAAAGTGGATAAGAATAGAAAGGATGTTCAATTTGAGAAAAGGGATTATGTCATGGTACATTTGATTAAATATAGGTTGCAGAAGGGAGTGCATACCAAGATACAGATGAAGAGAGTGGGACCCTGCAAAATCTTAGCCAAGTATGGGGATAGTGCATACAAAGTGGATCTACCTACTCATTTGAGCATCTCACTTGTTTTCAATGTGTCAGACTTAATCAAGTTTTTAGGACCCTTAACTGAGATAGATGTAAATAGAGAGGATGTTGGAAAAGATGTAGAGCCTAATGTTTTGCCTTCAAAGATGCAGAAAAAAGAACACAAGGTATTAGATTCAAGGGTCAAGAAGAACACTAGACACAAGGTGTACATGGAACATCTCATAAAGTGGAAGCATAAGCCAGAGTTAGAAGTAAAATGGGTTGGAAATATAGACTTCAAGAAGTTAGGAACTTATGATGACATCTTTTCCACAGGAGTGACATTATTTACTTTTGTGGGGGAGTATGGTGTAGGATCACCTAGGTAAGGCTATCTTATAACTTAGGGCTCCTAGTTATGTTTTGGGTTGTACTTGTTGTTAGGAATAGTCCCAAAAGATAACAGAGAGGGGGAGGGGGGTGAATTAGTTATCTACAAGATTCAATTCTTTTTTCCAATTAAGTACAAAATAATTGTAAGTTCATAAACTCAACAAGATAACACAGAATTGAACAACAAAATTTTGGTAATGGAGAAAACCAAATTAGGTAAAAACCCTTGAGGGAATTAGCACCCACAAATAATTGTACTAGTTTATAATGATCCTTGTTAGAAGATCTTGCAACCTTGTTAGGAGTTGATATTTACAATGAAATAAGTACAGAGGCCTGGTCAAAGGTCAGATCCTGTTAGGAGTTTTTTACAAATAACCCTGTTAGGGTTGAGGACACACTATCCAATAGCTCACTGCTCAAATGGTGAAGGTTGTAACCATATTTAAGGTAGATGTACACTATATATTATAATGAATTGTTTTAGTAGACCTGATGTCTTGATCAGTTCCAATGAATTGTGATCTTCTTCTGTTTCTTCACATAGATCTTCAATTTTTACTGTCTAACTTTCTTCTCTGCTCTATCTTTTCTTTTTCACTTTATTTTCACACTTAGTGATCACATTTGAACTTCTATATGTATCTTCCCCAAGGATAAAGTCATGATAGCTTTGGGAAAACACTTCATCAACTTCCTTGTCAGCTTAACTAAGCACGCAATCAAAGTTAGGACCACGTAACTCAAGATGAGTGGACACGTCGCTTCACATAGTTGGCTCTACCAAATTAACTCAAACATAATGCTTCTATTAAAACACGTTTAGAGCCTTAGAAAAATCATCATTAACTCATAACTAAACATGAATACAAACATGCATATCCCGAAGATAGGTGCAACTCAAGAAATAATGTAAGTACGTCGGCTCTTAACAGATAATCTCCAGAAATTGTAACTGCCAAAATATATTAACATAACTCAACTGAAAATTCATATCTGAATTTGCGTGTAGAACATGTCTACAACATAGATGTAAATGTGCAAGGCTCTAGAATATCTGTACTGATAATTGCATACAGGACACTGTTGTGTATTATATGTTTTCATCAATGACAAACATACATTCAACTATTTGTATAGAAGTAAATCTCCAAAAATCTACCCCTTCGACATTGATGGAAACATATGATATGAAAACACCATCAATCCAAAGTATCCTCCTTTTTACAATCTTCTCAATATCCTCATCAAAATTTCCTTTAACTGATGCATCTCTTTATACTTCATTTTTCATTACTGAATACTCCCCCAGAGTATATGCTCCCCCTAACTATATACTCCCCCTTTGACATCAATGGAAAAGGGTGTCATAATAATTTAAGCATTGGTACTACTCCAGAAGTAAAGTAGTTGACCAATCATCAGTCACCAAGGATTGATGCACTTGCTACAAATTCTAATCAGACTTAGGAAAGGGAATTACTCCCAGCTTCTCCCTGAGATACTCAAAAGTATCTTTTGATAAAGGATTTGTAAAAATATCTACTAATTGTTCTGCGGTGCTCACATAATCCAAATTTACTTCTTTGTCTGCAAATTTTTCTCTTAGAAAATGATATTTGATCTCAATGTATTTTGTCTTTGTGTGTATCACAGGGTTCTTTGACATATTGATAGTGCTAGTGTTATAACAATGAATAACAATGGGATGATCAATCTGAATACCAAAGTCTTTAATAATTTTTTTGATCCAAACCATTGTTGAACAATTCAATGTTGTTGCAACATACTCAGCTTCTACTGTCGACTGAGAGATACAATTCTTCTTCTTGCTTGTCCAAGTAACCAACCTGTCTTGAAGAAATACTGCTCCTCTTGAGGTACTCTTCCTGTCATCAACACAACCTACCCAATCTACATCTGTATACACATGAAGTTTTATATTCTCAGAGTTAGGATGCCATAAACAATAGTCTATAGTCCCCTTAAAGTATCTGAATATTCTCTTTATTTCCATTAGGTGATTTTTTGTAGGTTCAGCTACAAATCTTCAAACAATTCTAACTACATTAGAAATATCTGGTCTAGATTGAGTAAGATATATGAGTTTTCTAATCATATACTTGTATACTGTCTTTTCAACTACTGTAGAATCATCATCTTTAGAAATCTTGCTTCCTGTAATCATGGGGGTGCTTACTGGTTTGCAATCCTCCATTTTGAAATTCTTCAATATCTCCTTCACATACTTAGACTAATTTATGAATATGCCTATGTCTGTTTTTTTTACATTCAATTCCAAAAATTATTTGATAGGTCCAATCATGCTCATTTCGAACTCACTTTGCATGTCTTTGGCGAATTCTACCCTAATCTTGTCATTACCTTCAAAGATAATGTCATCAACAAAGATAACAACAAGTAGTAGTCCATCAGGTGTCTCTCTCATGAATAAGTTGCAATCTGCTACTCCCTTTTTGAATCTAATCTTGGTTAAGTAAGCATCAAGTCTCTCATACTAAGCTCTTGGGGCCTGTTTAAGTCCATAAAGTGCTTTCTTTAGTTTGCATACCATGTATGGTTTGTCTAAAAAATTAAATCCTTCAATTTTTTCTATGTAAACTTCTTCCTTCAAGTCACCATTCAGAAAAGCTGACTTGACATCCATTTGATATAATTTAAAGTTCTTGAATGTTGCATAGGCTAAAAACAACTTGATAGCCTCTAGTCTGCTCCTAGGGGGAAATGTATCAGTGTAGTCTATTCCTTCTTTGTGCATATCCTTTACATACCAGTCTTTCTTTGTTCCTTACCACTATACCTTCTTCATTCATCTTATTCCTGAGTATCCACTTTGTTCCAATAAAATTTTTTTCACAAGGTCTAGGGACCAGTGCCCATGTATCATTTTTGATTATCTTATCTAATTTTTCTTTCTTAGCTTTCTGCCAATCTGAATAATTGGATGCATCTTCAACACTTAAAGGTTCAATTTGAGAAAGTAAACATACCTCTTCATCAACTGTTAAACCTTTTTCTTTGGATCTTGTTAAAAATCTACTACTCTGATCTCCAATGATATTTTCCTTTGAATGGTATGTAGTTGTGAATTTTGGAACTTTAGGTTGACATATTCATCTATAATTTGTGATTCCTCTTTGCTTGTTTCAGGGTCATTGCATGATACATCAATACAATCAAACATTTCGTCAATAATTGTTCCTTTACTGCTAGGCTTGGGTTGATTTTCAATCATAGGTGCACAATCATAGTATCTTTCTTGAATCATGAACTTCTCATCAATCTTCACATGTGTGCTCTCAATTATCTTCTTCAATCTCAAGTTAAAACATCTATATGTTTTACTTTTAGTTGAGTAACCAAGGAAAATACCTTCATCGCTTCTCGCATCAAACTTATCAACACCATCATCTATCTTGATGTAGCACTTGCTTCCAAAGATTATGAAGTATTTTACTGTAGGTACATTACCAAACCAAAGTTCATAAGGTTTTCTATCTATGCCTAGCCTTAGTTGTATTATGTTGATAGTATAGACTGTTGTATTTACTGCATCTCTCCAATAGGTTTGTACAAATTTTCCTTCCATCATGATAGCGTGCGCTATGTCAAGTATGATCCTATTTCTTCTTTCTACAATCCCATTCTGTTGAGGGGTTCTAGGGGCACTCAACTGCCTTTTGATCCCATGTTCTTCACAATACTCATAAAATTTGTCAGAGGTGAATTCTCCTCCTCTATCTGATCTCAGACACTTTAGTATTAATCCAGACTCATTTTCACCTTTAGCTTTCAATATTTTTAACTTCTCAAAATATTTAGAATTATCCTAAGTTAAGAATGCAACCCACATCATCCTTGAAAAATCATCTACAAAAAAAATAAAATACCTTTCTCCATAGTATGATCTTGTTTGAGTAGGACCACATAAGTCTTTATGCCCTAGATCCAATTTGTTTTCTACTGAGTTCTGTTTGCTTCTGAATGAGCTCCTTACATGCTTTCCCATTACACATTCCCTACACATAGTATCAATTGGTCTTCCAATACGAGGAAGGTCTCCTACTACCTTTACATTTCTTATCTTTACTATGTTGTCAAAATTGATGTGACAAAGTCTTTTGTGCCATAGCAACCTTTCATCTACTTTTGCACAACAAAACAACTTACTTCTGAATTGAGCTGAAAAACATTACCTTTAGTCTTAGAGCCTGATACAATCATATCTCCTTTTTTTAATTTAATAATGCACTTATTGTCTTTGAATTCCAATTGATATCCTTTGTCAAGCAATTGTCCAACACTTAGTAGGTTATGATGTAAACCATCAACATAAAGAACATCATCTGTCTTGTTTTTTCCATCTAAGGTGATAGAACCTCTGCCTATGATAGGTTTGGGAGTGTTATCTCCAAATATAACCTTACCACATTTGTACTTGTCCCAATGTACAAATCTTTCTTTGTCTCCTATCATGTGATGTGAGCATCCGCTGTCGATGATCTAGTAAGTTCTGATGTCTGCTTTGGAAACTAATGCTAACTCTTGTGTTTTCTTTTCATCTTCATTGTCCATTTCGTCAAGAATTTTCTCAATGTATTTAATGCCAATGAATCCAATTTAATCTTCTCTTGAGTCATCATCAGTTACACCATCTTCAGCATGATATAATTCCTTAGTATATTTGGGCTTGTAATCTGATCTAAACTTTTTGACTCTTGTAGAACACTTGGATGCAAAGTGGCCAACTTTGTTGCATGAAAAAAATTCGAATGGTATCTTTCCTTCATATTTTCCTTTCCCTTTCCTATCTTTCTTGGCAATCATAGCAATGATTTCTTCTATTTTTGTATCCACTTCTTCTTTGTCTTTATTACTAGAGTTGCTCAAGGATTTCTTACCATGGACTGAGGCTTTGAAATTTGTTTCACTTTTGGGTTTAGTCTTCAATCTTGATATCTCAAATGTAGAGATTATGCTGATCAAAGTCTCTATCTTGAATTATTTTGAAAATTGCATAGTCTCATCTAAGATATTGATCTTTTTCTCATAGTTTGTTGTCAGTGTAGTCATCAATTTGTCCATTATGTCTTCCTCTAAAATTTCTCCACCATTGTTTCTGATTCCTGAAACTGCTTCATTAATCCTTTGATTGTAAGCTCAAATGTTCACTTGAGGTAATATCTCTAAGTTTTTATACTTCTTTTTCCATGTCTTTCTCTGCGCATTCTTTGCTTGAATATCCCCTTCAAACATATCTTCTAAATACTTCCATATGGTGTAGCCTTTGTCTACTTTCTTGATCTCAGAGAACTCACTGTCAGATAATGCACTTATAAGGGATTCCTTGGCAATTGAATTAGCGGTGAATACATCCTTTTGTTTGTTAGTAGCATCATCTTTTGCAAGGTCTTTCAGAGAGGGAACAACAACTTCTTGTGTGGCTATTTCAAAAATGTCAAAACCAATGCACAGTAGATGTGTTATCATTTTGTTCTTCCAATCAAGATAATTCTCTCCATCAAACTTAGGACTCTATTTTCTAAAGTATGCCATCTGATCTACCTTAAAATGTTAAGTTTTCTCTCCAAGGAACTTGGCTCTGATACCAATTGTTAGGAATAGTCCCAAGAGATAACTGAGAGGGGGAGGGGGTAAATCAGTTATCTACAAGATTCAATTCTTTTTCAAATTAAGTATAGAATAATTTTAAACATAAACTCAACAAGATAACAGAAAATTGAACAACACAATTTTGGTAATGGGGAAAACCAAATTAGGTAAAAACCCCGATGGGAATTAGCACCCACAAATAAATATACTAGTTTATAATGATCCTAGTTAGAAGATCTTGCAACCCTGTTAGGAGTTGATCTTTTACAAATAACCCTGTTAGGGGTGAGGAAACACTATCAAAGAGCTCACTGCTAAAATGGTGAATGATGGAACCTTCTGTAAGGTAGATATACAATGTATCTGATAATGAACTATTTGAGTAGACCTGTTGTCTTGATCAGTTCCAAAGAATTGTGATCTTTTTTTGTTTCTTCACATATATCTTCAACTTTTACTGTCTAACTTTCTACTCTGCTCTGTCTTTTCTTTTTTCACTTCATTTTCACACTTAGCGATCAAATTTGAAATGATATATGTATCTTCCCCAAAGATAAGGTCATGGTGGTTTAGGAAATACTTCGTCAACTTCCTTGTTGGCTTACCTAAGCACGCAATCAAAGTTAGGACCATGCAACTCATGATGAGTGGATGTGTTGCTTCACATAGTCAGCTCTAGTAAATTAAGTAAAACATCATGCTTATGTTAAAACACATTTAGTACCTTTGGATAATCATAATTAACTCATAACTAAATATGAATACAAACACATATATCCTGAAGATAAGCGCAACTCAAGAAACAATGTAAGTACGTCGGCTCTTAACAGATAATCTTCAGAAACTATCACTACCAAAATAGATTAAAATAACTCAACTGAAACTTCATATCTAAATCTACATGTATGAACATTGCACCTAGAACATTTCTACAACATATATGTAAATGTGCAAGGCTCCAGAATATCTATACTCATAATTGCATACAGGACACTGCTATGTATTATATGTTGTCATCAATGATAAACATACAATCAACTATTTGTACAAAAGCAAATATCCAACAATATTATCTAAGACACTAATGAAATAAGATAAATAGATGGTCTTAGAGTGTTTTTTTATGGTTAGGAAGCCTAATAAGTCTTTTGGAGTCCTTAAGTTATAGTTGTGTCAAAATTTGGAAAAGTTGGCAAATGTTACAAGTGTTGTGGAAACATTGCATTTGTGCATTTAGAGGACTAAATTGAGAAAGAAAGGGGTAGGATACCTATTTCATGATCTATTAATCATAAATATGCATTTTTTTGTGTTTTATAGTGAGTTGACCAATTTTGGGTGCAAGAATGCAAAATCTGCTGACAACTTTGCAAAATTGACAATGTTGTCATTGACAACATTTCTTTCTACAAGTGTATTTTTGAACATATAGTTATGTAACTGTCTAAAATAGTTGGTGTGTAGAAGGATAAACTATTTAAGGTCTCCCTCAACCTTTTGAAGGGTTGGAGAAAGTTGGGAACAATTTAATTAATGAACAAATAAGTTCTCTAAGCAAGTTTACCATTGTTAGTGCATTTTTCTATTTGTAGTTTTTTTAATGGATTAATCTATTTATTGTTACTCATGCATGAGGTATTATATGTAATTTATTGTTTCTTTGTGTGTGTAGATAGTTTTTTGGTTCTATTTCTTTTCATTTTGTGAACTTTTTTGGTTTTAGCACTATCGTTGGTCTGATCCAGACAGTTTTTGATTATGGGGTCATAACTCACCTTCCCACCATGGAATCATTCACATATAATAGGTTTCATGCCAAAAATAGAATGTGCATAACTCCATTGATTCCCTTTACTCATCCATCAGGAAATCTGATAGTGACCCTTCCGCGTCCAACTATCTTTATGTGAGAATCATCACCCAAGTACACCTTTCCACGATCAAACTCTTCATATTTTGAGAACCAATTTTGATGAGAGGTCATGTAAAAAGAAGCACCCAAGTCTACCAACCACACATAAATGCATGGGCTTCCAAAGCTGCAATAAAAGCATCTCCATCTTCTTGATATTTTTTGGAAGTTGAATCTGAGCCTTTCTTCTTCTTCTTCGGTTCTTTGCAGTCCCTCCGGAAGTGCCCAGATTTATCACAGTTCCAACATTTCACCTTGTAATTTCCAAGAGTCTTAGAACTCCCATGAGATTTGGATCTACCCTTCTTTGACTTATTATCATTATGCTTTCCTTTGTCGTTGGATCTCCCACAAACAGAAAGGGCTTCCTTAGATGAATCTGAAGTCTTTCTTCACATCTCCTCAAATAGCAGTGAAGACACCACATCATCCATACGAAATGTGACTATATTACTTCTGAGAACCATCACAAGATGATCCCATGAATCCAGCAAGGAACAAAGCAGGTTCATACATCGATCCTCCTCCTTGATCTTGGCATCGGATGATGCCAACTGTGCAATCAATAAATTGAATGCATTGAGATTATCAGTTACGGATCCACCTTACTCCATTCTTAAATAATACAAATTCTTTTTGAGGAACAAATTATTCACCAGAGAATTGGCCTGATACACATACCCAAGCCATTTCCAGAAAGAATTTGCAGTAGTCTCATCAAGAACATTCAGAAGAACAACATCTGCTAGACAGAGTCTAATGAGACCCTTAGCCTTCTGATCCTTGATCTTCCAATCCACTTGAGATATCACTATAGGTCTCACATCAAGTGAAGTAGCCTCCCATAGATTGCGGTCTTCAAGCATGTCTTCCATCTTGAGTTTCCATAGCTCAAAATTAGTGCCATTAAATTTCTTGACCTCCATTCTACTGTATGAGAAACTTGCCATCTCAATCTACAAATAAGATTCAGAATGCTCTACACAAAAAACTCCCACTCAACTTGATATTAGCTCAAAAAACCCTAACAAACAACTAGGATCAAAAGTTGATCAGGCTCTGATACCACTTGTAAGGAAACTCAGGTGCAGAAACAACTTCCTACACTAATCTCTAAAGGAAAGTATTGTGAAAATTATTTTAAATCCTTACAATTTCAGATTTGTTAACTACTTTAACAATGATATTGAAGCCATATACCATGCATACAGAAAATAGAGAATGAAAAAATGATTTACCCTGGGGAAAACCTTTCGGTAAAAAACCCCAACACTTGCACAATGTATTATCTTCAACACAACGGTTACAACACACTTGAAATGCAAGTTCTTTAAGGAGACAATCGACACTCAAAGACAAATCGAGTAGCACGAGATCATACCAACAATACACTATTTTCCTATCCTAGTTTGCAACCCTAAAAAATGCCTATATCATGTGCTTTCCTTTTTAGGGCAACTTCCAAAGATAGCCGTATTAGGGTTTTACCATTCTCTAAGAAAATAGGAACCTGAACCCCACAATTGTGGAAGAGAGTACAATACTCAACTTATCAGTTGCCACATGTCTTGCATGTATTCACCCATCATTGAATCTTCTATAAATAGCTCTTACGTGTCATAGGAATCCGTCATAACCGTTTCAGCCATGATCTCCTTATAGACAATTCAAGATGTCGACACATCAAGTGGAGTGACACATCTGTATGCACCCTAAAATGGTCGCCTAGACTGTGGGCACCATTTATCATTTTATCATTTTATCAATTTCCTGAATCAATGCTTTGCAACATTTTCAATTCAAATCAATTTCCTTGATCAAATTGTAATTATTCAATTATTTTAATATTTCCTAAGGTTTGATCATTTTTATTTAATTAAAAGATTTAATCTCCCTTTTAATTAAATTCCCCTTATTTAATTAAATTCAACTTCCCCCATTTAATTATATAAAATTCTTCTATTTTATTTAATTGAAAGAAAACCCCTCTTTTAATTAAATAAATAAAAATCCCCACTTAAAGCACTTTATTTGATGGAAAAGGCAATAAATTAAATAAAAAATTAAATAAAAATCCCTTTTTCTCCACATCCTCCTAAGTGGTGGGTTTTTGCCTCTTAATCTCAACCATTGATCAATTCTTTTTGCCTCTTAATCTCAACCGTTCACTTTCCTATATAAGGAAATCTCTCCTTCTCATTTGATAATCATCA
>MU227990.1:1081477-1102202 GCA_018584345.1 Thuja plicata | reverse complement strand
ATCTATAAGGAGATTTATTTCACAATTGGCAGATAGAGCTCAACCCTTCAATAAGAACTTGCATAAAGGAGTCAAATGTATTTGGAATGAGGATTGTCAAAAGAGCATAGATAAAATTAAGAAGTACATGGCCAATCCTCCTATTTTAATGCCTCCTATCCCAGGGAAAACTCTTATTTTATACATTTCAACAACAAAATCTTCCTTGGGGGCATTACTTGCTCAACTTGATGAAAATGGGAAAGAAAGAGAAATATACTACATTAGTTGTACTCTTGTTTCATATGAGGTTAATTACACTAGTATTGAGAAATCTTTCCTTGATGTTGTGTTTGCTTCGCAAAAGTTGTGACATTACATGCTTGCGCACACTATACACCTCAGAAAAAATAGATCCACTCAAATATTTACTGAGTAAGGCTGCCCTCACCGGTAGACATGCTAAATGGATGACGGTACTTTCAAAATTTGACATTGAGTACATTGAGAGAAAAGCAATAAAAGGACAAGCTATAGCAGATCAATTGGCTGATTTCCCATTAAAAGATAATGCACCTATTCAAGTTGACTTCCTAGATGAGCATCTTATGTATATGAGTGAAAGAACTTGGAAGATGTTCTTTGATGGATCTTTTATGCAAAATGGTTCAGGAGCAGGTGTGTTGTTTGTTTCTCCTCATGGGTACACAATTCCTAAGTCTTATAAATTATTGTTTCCATGTACAAACAATATTGTTGAATATGAAGCTTTAACAAATGGACTTAAGATAGCCATAGAATGGAGAATCACATAGTTACACATCTATGGAGATTCACAGCTGATAATCAACCAAGTTCATAATGAATATCAAACAAAACATGAGAAGATGGTACCTTACAAGAAAATGGTTGATTCTTTAAAGAGATATTTCACATTTGTCACATTTCAACAAATCCCTAGATCAGAAAACAAAATAGCTGATGCTATGGCTACACTTGCTCCACTTCTTTAGTTAGAGCAACATGAGTCAAGATTTGAATTCCTGGTGGAAGTGTTACATACCCTATCTTTGACTCCCAAGAAAGCCATATTATTTGTACCCTTTTTGGTCATGAATCATCCTGTTATGGTGCCATTTACTCATATCTTCATGATGGAATTATACCTGAAACTTTTAACTAATCTGAATGCCAAAATCTTACCCAAAATGCCTCTTGCCATTCCCTTATCGCTGGGGATTTATATAGGAGGGGTCTCGATGGAACACTTCTTAGATGCCTAGAAAAAGAAGAATCTGATCAAGCGTTAGTTGACATTCATGAGGACATATGTGGGGGACACTCCAATGGTCTTGCCATGGCCTGAAGGTTGCTTAGGGTGGGGTACTATTGGCCCATGATGCAGATCAATGCAGTAGCTTTTGCAAAGTCATGTGAAATATGTCAAAAACATGGTAACCTGGTACATGCTCTAGGTAGGGAGCTTATTCCTTCTATTTCTCATTGGCCATTTCAGCGCTGGGCCTTTGACCTCGTTCGGAAAATTCATCCCCACTCATCAGGTGGACACAAATTTATCATCACTGCTACCGATTATTTCACTAAATAGGTAGAAGCTATCCCACTTTCTGTTGCCTCAGGCAAGACAGTCTCTCTATTCATTCTAAACCATATCATCTGTCAATATGGAGTGCCTTTCAAGATTATTACTGACAACAGAGGCCATTTTAAACATAAGGACCTTAAATAACTCAGCAAGAAATTCAAGATTAAACAACATTGGTCCTCCATTTACTTCCTGCAAGGAAATGGTCAAGCAGAGGCATCAAACAAGACCATTCTTAAGATTTTGCATAGAAAAGTGTGTAAGAATGGTAGAGATTAGCATTTACATATAAATCCAGCCTTGTGGGCCTATAGAATGAGTATTCATAATCCTACTGGGGCTACTCCTTTTGCCCTTGCATATGGTGCTGAAGCAGTGTTACCTTTGGAGGTTGAGATTCCTTCACTTTGAGTTTCTCTCCATGGTTTAGTTATAGATGAAGACTACAACGTCATGAGACTTCAAGAGTTAGAACTTCTAGATGAGAAACGTCAAGCATCATTTGGCCATATGAGGGTCTATCAAAAGCGTAGGTCCAAAGCCTTCAACAAAAAGGTTCTCCCTAGAGAGTTCCAAGTAGGAGATTTTTTCCTACGTGAAAATCCTAAGAATCAATAGCATAAAGATCAAAAGGGTAAATTTGAACCTAATTGGCTTGGACCTTACATTATTACAGCAGCTTTTGGGAGAGGTGCTTATTTACTATCTATAGAGGAGGGAGCACAGCTCCCTGATCCTATCAATGTTTTGCACCTGAAGAAGTTTTATCCATGATGCCCGTTCTGTCTGGGGGCATCTTTTGTACATATTATTGATCCTAAAAAAATTCAAAAAAATGAAATATTGTCAAAAATTCAAAAAATTGGAAAATGTCCTGAAAAAATGATCATCTTAGTAAAAACCTAGCAATAGGCGCTTTGATGTATCTTAAAAAAAATTATATATTTCAAAAATACAAAAAAATAAAAAAATTCAAAAAAACATAGAAAAAGTACCTCAGTGAGAACCTAGAAATAGGCATCTTGGTAGAAAAAATTCAAAAAAAATATAAAAAGTCCTGAAAAAAAGAAGAAAAAAAATGAAAGAGAAAAATTGTAGTAAAATCCAAGTGGTGAAAACCTAGAAACGGGCGCTACTTGAGGCCTTTGCACCCCTATTTATTAGCGCGTCTTTGTGTCACTTAGCCTTTGTCCATCATGCCTTGTCCTTGTTGCCTTGGTCTAGAATTGGTCTTTGTCTTTCTCTAGGGGGCATACCTGTGTTATCTTTGGTCTCTTGGATGTGTTAGTCGTTAGGACACCTCACAAATGGTATTTTTCAATACCACCCCAACTATATTTTTCAATACAACCCCAGACATCGAGTGTTTTTCAACAATTAGTGGTTTGGTCTTACCCCATTTTTTCATGTGGCCTTACTTGCTTGCAAGCATTCGATCCTTATCCTCGGAACTCAGTATCAGTTAACACACTTAAATTTTTAAACGCGACACTTAATGCTTGAGCTATGTCATGATCTTTTCTTTGTGTGTAGACTGTTATTGATTTTTGTTGAGTCTCCTTGTCTAATAAGTCTCTCCATGATGCATAGCTAGAGGACTTAGGGCATTGGGCATGTTTTTATTTACTTCCTGCTTCCTGCTTCACTATTTTTGCACAACCATTCTATTGGTCATCTTGGCCTCTATGCCTTGATGCAAACGTGGTTTTTCTATATTAAATTGGGTAAGCTAACATCACAGTCATCTTGACCTTTATGTCTTTGATGCTTATGTTAGAATCTTTCCACATTTAAAATCCAATATACATCATATTCATATCTTCATAGTTGCACCCATGAATAGTGATGGTTGTGTGATGTTTCTGATATAAATTGCATTCATATCTTCATAGTTGCACTTGTGACTAGTGATGATTGTGTGATTTTTCGATGTCTGTTAATAATGGCCCAATGATGAAAATAAATTTCTTAACATTCTGTAATGAATGATGAACACAAAGTCCTATGTTTTAGTTTCTCTATTGCAAGTACACCTTTGCATTTTCATGTAGCGTGCATTGTTAGACTTCATGTTAGTTTGCATTTTTAGGCTGCATTATGAGTTTGAGAGGGTTTCCTTCATCTTTCTTGTCGACTTTTAATCAACTATGGTCATTTTTTATCTTCATTTTCTTATCTTCTTTCGTGATCTCAATCAAAATTTTCTATCTTAAATAGTTGATTGATTTTGGGGCATTCTTTCTCTTGAGGCAAATTCTCTTTCTTCTCTCCATTTCTTTCCACCTCTTCCAAACTTCTATCTTCCATTCACTTTCAGCCCACTTCTTTTCTTCTAATTCAACCTTGGGGCATAATCTTTCATGCTTGATCTACCTTGGTTTTTTGATCCTTATATCTTTCATCTTACATCAAGAACCTTATCTTTAGTTCTATTTGATCAAAATTATCAATTTGTTGTTTCTCCTCAATCTCGTTTCGATTTTGATCATGAGGGGGCAGTACTTATCAAACTTCAATCTTTGATTCAGCTTTATCAATTATATCAACCTTGACATGTCAATTACTTATATACAGTGTTGACCTTGTCTTTTTCAATTTTCTCATCTTTGTTATGATATCATATACTTATATATACTGGTGTTGATGTCTGTGTTGTTTTGTGATCCCAAAATGAACTCACACTTCAACTGCATTCTTTGACTACATGTGTTCCCAGAATGATCACACATTAGTCAAAGAGGGGCAAATGTATGCACCCTAAAATGGTCGCCTAGACTGTGGGCCCCATTTATCATTTTATCATTTTATCAATTTCCTGAATCAATGCTTTGCAACATTTTCAATTCAAATCAATTTCCTTGATCAAATTATAATTATTCAATTATTTTAATATTTCCTAAGGTTTGATCATTTTTATTTAATTAAAAGATTTAATCTCCCTTTTAATTAAATTCCTCTTATTTAATTAAATTCAACTTCCCCCATTTAATTAAATAAAATTCTTCTAATTTATTTAATTGAAAGAAAACCCCTCTTTTAATTAAATAAATAAAAATCCCTAGTTAAAGCACTTTATTTGATGGAAAAGGCAATAAATTAAATGAAAAATTAAATAAAAATCCATTTTTCTCCACATCCTCCTAAGTGGTGGGTTTTTGCCTCTTAATCTCAGCCATTGATCAATTCCTTTTGCCTCTTAATCTCAATCGTTCACTTTCCTATATAAGGAAATCTCTCCTTGTCATTTGGTAATCATCAATCAATCAATCAATCATCAATCATTCATATTTTAGGTTTTCATGGTATTGTTATGCTGTAGGTTTGGAGAGCAATTTTGGAGGAGGATTTGAGAACTTGAGCTTTGATATTGCAACTTCTCTCTTCTTGTCTACTTCTTCTTGCATTCATGGCTATTCATGTAGATTAGATTCATGTTTATTTTCATAGATTAATCTTGCATTTGTATTTCTTTCATATATTTAGCCATGCTTTGTTATCATTTAGATTAATTTCCTATTATGCATGGGCACTAACTAGGTCAATCTGAGGGCCTCTATTTCATACCTTTGCACTCCATGACTAGAGAGCTATCGATCGATATTTGAGGCCTCATTCTTGAGCAACCTTGGATGGAATGATTCATAGAAGTGTGTCAACATTTATGCACATAACATCAACATGCCAACTAGACATGTACACTCAGACTTAATTACATTATTTTCAAGAAATACATTTTATAAAACAAATAATAACAATAGGAATTATGCAAGGTTGAGACACCTTATTCCTAACAGCCAGAAGAGCATAGCTAGGGATCACAGTGAGTTGCAGAAGCAATTAGAGGGATTGAAGGCATTGGTTACCTCATTCTGAGCATATTTTGAGGAGGATATGAGTTTGAGGAAGTACCATGTCCAATGGGAAGTTTTGGTGAGGATTTCTACAAGGTGAAATAACAAACCCTTGTGGATGTTGTCAGTATTTAGGGAAACCCTTGTTTTTAGGCCTAAATATAGAAACCCAGTGTATGGACAGGATGGGTAAGTGAGACTAGATAAATCCTAGAGGTTTCCAAAAAGGGTATCAGGAAATGCAATTTTTTTGCAACCTTGTTGAGAAATTTCTAGAGTTATGTGCCAAAAGGTGTCTTTTAAGGCCTAATTTCTTGTAGCCCTATTTTATTCAAATTGAACCAAGTTCTTGAAATCGATATGGATTTCATTGCATTTTATATGTTGATAAGCATTTTCATAGATCAAATTCCCTAGGAATAAACCTTCCTCTCCATTGGTGACTAGTCTTGGTCATGTGTGATCTTTTGGTGTGGAGGATGCAAGAAGACATCCAAGGAGTATGTTGGTGTTTGAGTTGATTTCATTGTTGGTGTAGACAAATTGAAGAGGTGGAGGATTTGGAATGGAATCTTTTTGAGTTAGGGTTTGTGAAGGACCCTAAAAGGCTAGAGAAATTGCCTAGGGAAGAATCTAGGAGAAGGTAGGGTTGGAGAGCAATATTTGTCTTTACGTCACCCTAACCCCATCATTCTCATCTTATATGACCCTTATCATTTACTCCACCAACTTTTTTTCCCTGCAAGAACCTCACCCAAAAAGCACTGCTAAGTCGACCCAAGATGATTATTCATCCCTCATCTTCCTAGCTAAATTCTTCAGGGAATTGGATGAAGAATATGTGATTGAAGTCATTCCAGTTGATGTTGGCCTTTCCCAGATGCCCTTATCTACCAAAGTTCAACCTAATTATGTTAATAACTCTCATTTCACTATTAACTCAGCCATAGACATGGAAGTGACTATGCTTGTTTCTGATGATTAGGAGTGTGATTACAAAAATTATTTACCTAAGTCAAAGAGAAGCGGGAGACCCTTGGGGTCCAAAAACAAAAGCTCTGTAGACAAGAAAGGTGATTCTCCCTCCCTTGCATCTCTGATTCTCTCAAGTGGGAATGAGAATCCCAAGTGTGCTTCCCTCTCACTTGGTTCATCATGAATTGCATCTCTTGGAACATTAGGGGACTGGAATCACCGAATAGGAAATTGATTATTAAACCTATCTTGATTACCCTCGGAAAATTTGATATTCTTATGCTTCAATAGTTAAAAACTATGGGTTTTATGATTGATGTCAACTTGGCTTATATCTAGAACAATGTTGTTAAATTCTTCACCAATCATCTAAGGGGTAGGGGTGGGGTTGCTATTTTGATCGGCCCCAAGTGCTCTAAAGTGATCACAGTCATGGCATCTCCCCCTGCAATAGGGCCCTGTGGGTTACATTCAATATTAATATCTCTTCCTTTGGTGTTTGCTCCATCTATGCATCTAATGATTATAAATAAAGATTTGACCTCTGGGCTTGGGTTTCCTCCCTTCTCGATACCCCTTGCTTGATTGGTGGAGACTTCAACATGCTTGAATCTCAAGTTGAAAAATGTGGTGGCCTTCCCTTTACCTAGAAATATCTAGAGAAAAGTCAATGGAAGAGACTTAAGGATAATAAACATATGTTTGATCCTCTCACTGGAAGAAAAAATTGTAATCCTGACTTATGGTATACATGGTGCAATTCCCAAATTGGCCCCTCTAGGATATATTATAGACTTGATCAATTCTATGCCAATAAGAAATTCTTTTCTTTCATCCTTGACAAGAAGGGAAACCTTGTTACTTTTACCCTGACCTCCCTCTCTCATCATCACCCTATCTCTTCTTGTGTTGAGTTTAATAATTACCCTGCCCAGGGAAATCACAACAACCCAAAATTTATTCTTAATACTAGTTTATTGCTTGATCAAGATATTATGTCTGATAATAACCTTATTAGAGTCATCAATAAAAATAGTTCCCCATTTTCGTCTCACACTTATAGATGGAAACATAATGTCCTTGCATGGAAAAACCTGCTACATAACGTTGGAAAAAAGAAAGCTAAAGATCATAGGTTCCTTGAAAAGAAACTCTCTTCGGATCTCCATTCTGCTGAGCTTGAAATTCAAGCCAATCCCTCAGATGATAATCTTTCTTACAATGTTACTAAAACTAGGGATACCCTTATAAAGCATCAACATTTCAAAGTCAAGGGGGATAAGATTAGATCTTGGGTCCATTGGCTCCAATTAGGAGATCGTGGCTCAAAATTGTTTTTCAATCTCCTTACGTAGAAACATGATAATAAATCTATAGCTAGAATTATTATTGATGACAATGGTGTAAGTGATTTAGAAGCCATTAAGGATACTTCCCTTCATTCTACCAGAAGCTCTTTACCTCTAAGGATACGGATGAAGCCAAGGAACTTAGGTACAGTTATAGATCTTTCATCCCTAAAAGAATTTTTGATAATGATGTGACCATCCTCAGTAATGAAATATCTATTGAATAAATTGAGAAAACCAATAAATCCCTTCAGACTGCCAATGTTCTTAGGCTGGATTGTCTTCCTGTTGAATTTTATAAAGCCAAAATTAATTGGATCTGCAATGACCTTCATGAAATTTACTCTGAAGCCTTAATCAAAGGCACTCTTGGAGACCACATCAACAAGGGAAACATTAAAATGATCCATAAAGAGGGGAAAAAGGATCTCATTAAGAATTGGAGGCCCATCACAATTTTCAATTTCTCTTCTAAAATTATTGCAAAAATTCTTGCCCATAGACTAAAAATTATTCTCCCTAAATTCATCTGCTCCACTCATACTAGTTTCATTAAAAGTAGATATATCCTGGAAAGTCTTATAACTAGCTGTGAAGCTATGAGTTGGGATAAAAACTCTCATCAGGACACTGCCATGTTTCTTCTAGATTTTGAAAAGGCTTATGACATGGTTAAATGGGGCTTTATCTCCACGATGATCGAGGCCTTTGGTTTTCCTAAAGTCTTCTACAATTTTTTTAAAATGCTGCTTAAAGATGCTTCTGCTCAGGTGGATGTGAATGGTTATCTATCTAATTCCTTTCCCTTTGGGTAGATCTATTAGATAGGGCTTCCCTCTTGCTCCTTCCCTCTTTTTCATTAATTTTGATTCCCTCTTTTATATCCTTAGAGATTCGACTCTCTCCCCTTGTGTAAAAGGCATTTCCCTTCCTGATAATTCTGAATTAATAAACTGTCAATTTGCTGATGACACGACCTTGTTTTTTGAAGCTACTAAAGATAATTTTGAAGCTCTTAATAATAAAATTGATTTTCTTTTTCTATTTATGGTGCTATATTGTCCCATTTCAATTCTATTATGCTTGGATGGGATGATAGACCTCCATAATGGTTAGGTAATTTTGATTACCAATGGGGAGGCGCTCAACACATTATTAGATATCTCGGTATTCCTTTCTCTATTGACCCTTCTCTTAAGGATATGTGGTCCTGGGTTAAGTAAAAAATACCAAAAAACTAGGTAAATGTCATAACAAACATCTTTCCTTAGCTGGCAGAGTCCAGGTGTGCCATAAAATTCTCTCTTATTATAACATTTACTACTCCTCGGTCTAGATGTTTAATAACTACCAGATTGTTGAAAGTTAGAAGGCCATCAGAAAGTTCGTATGGCATGATGGTAAAGGTAACAATAATTTGTAGGTATTCAAATGGGAGTGGTTCCATACTGACATGCTCCTTGGGGGGTTGGGTCTTAAAGATCTCAGAATTCAAGTGATTTCCCTTGCGGCCAAATGCGTCTTCCAATCTCTTGAAGGTGACAAACCATGGAAAATCCTTATTAAGAACAATATTTTAAGAGGTTTTCCCAAATATGCCAAATCTTGGAAAAACCTTCGCTTATGTGATCTTATTTGGGGGGATTTCCCCGTAATTATTCAAGGATCTACTGTTTTAAAATCTATATGGAAAGCTTGGGAACATGTTAGGGACTTATTGCTTAATAAAGAGTTCCATGATTCCAGCCACCTTCATGGTGAAAGATTAATTTGGTGGAATCTACACCTTTCTAATAAGCCATTTTCCCTCTCCCAAGCATTCTCTTCCTAATCTTGGTATTCTTTGGTAATAACCCAACTCATTAACCTCTTTGAACAAGACTATCTCATCAGTTGGAATGACCTCAACTCTAAATTTGGCATCCCTATCTCTCAAAAAAAGACTTACAACATGATATCTAGAGCTTGCAGAGATCTTCCTACTAACTATCATGTGGACTCCCACAAATTTATCAATTTCAAATGGCTAGATGGTACCATTGTGACTAAGATTAAATCTAAGAACATATATGATGTTATTTCCTATAATGAATCTATTATTAAAGATGTGAATAACTTATGGTATTCTGATCTGGATACCAATGCCTAGAAAAATACACTTTAATAAAATTTGGACGAGCTCCTTTGATCCAAAATTTAAATGCTTTAAATGGCTTATGATTCTTGATAGGCTTACTCTAAGGAAGGATCACTCCTCTACTAGGTTTTGCAGCCTTTGTGGGCTTCCTGAAACTTGTAGACATATTTACATGATTGTGTTGTGGATAAGGAAATATGGTTAATGTTTGGAATTACTTATCCCAAAGCTATTGATATTTTTGAAATCATATCTGGTCATATTCATGGCTTAAAAAAGATAATAATCTTGTTTGAAACATTCTTTCATTTAATATTCTATGGTAGATTTGAAAAATCAAGAACGAGGAAAGATATCAAAATACTTCCAGAGCTCTTACTGAGTCTTTTCGTAATCTCACATATTTTAAAATTTCCTTTCATGTTTATATAAACATGATATTGGAACGGGAGATGCTCAAGAGATTCCTCAATACTAGGCATTCCACAATGTCTGTCACTGAGATGAAAGATGGTTACAATTGGAGGATGAACATTAACAACCTTGCGGTCTTTGAGGAAACATTATTAAACCTCAATCAAGAGGTCAACAAGAAGAAGAATTTTGTCGATGACAAATTACTTATGTTGGAAAAAATATAGGAGGAGAAAAGTATAGTGTGGATGGAAGGCCCAATGGGTTGGACATCCTTGGTTGAAAACTATGAGAATATACTTCATTAGCTGCTGCACTACTACTACTTTGTCCTTTTTTGATGTTCTCTTTTTGATACTATGATACTTTTGGTGTGAGGCCCTCCCTCCAATTTTGTCTTTTTAATTGTAAATTATGTCTTTGAAATCCTTATAATCAATACAAAAAATAATCCCTCTTCTAAGAAAAGTTAAAAACTTCAAATTTTCTTCTTTCTTTAAAATGCTATAAATGTTTAAATTTTTCATTTATTAAGTTAAAATGCTCAAAATTTGAGCATCTCAAACTTGCAAAATTATTAATAATAAAATTATAAGCATCCTTATCCTCTTTCTAAAACATCATATAACTCTTTATCAAAGAAACCTAGAGGAAAAAGGATTAAAATGGATGCACTGACTCTAGGGGCAAAAATAGGATTTGTAGTGAGAAGTGAAACTTATTGGAAAGATTTAGGAATATTTTAAGTAAATATAATGTTTAGGTTTAAAATTGATTTAACCAAGAAAGTGAACCTGAACTATTATTGATTGCAGCATATACACAAGATAGATTTTCCGAAATGGTTTCTTATGTGTGGCTCATCATTAAGAGAAGTTTTAGAAACACATCATTACATTTTGTACTAGTCATTCCTTCTAGATGTTGCAGTTTGAAATACCTAGCCAGCCATTCATAAATTTTTTTGAATGAAGGATTATAAATTAATTTGTGATTCATTTTGAGGTGCTAATATTTCAAACTAGTCTTTTATTAATTTGGAGGTGCTAATATTCCAGGAGCATGAATCATTAAAAATTTTGATCTCTATGTGGAGCCATATGCACAAAATAAAAATGGTAGAATGGTTTTAGAAATTTGAAACAACTAAAATCAGCCAATGTGAATCCAAATTTTACAGTCATTGCCAATATCCTCTCTACAATCACCAAGTTGGAACTTTGGAAAGTTGATTGAGTATCCATCAAAGTATCCAAATAATTCTCAGATGTTGTGGTTTTGAGAACCCTCGAGGACATGCATATAGTAGACTGTTTGACAAAATGTACAAAAAAAAATATTATTTTGAAGAATGAAATTAAATTAGCGTAACTTTTCATCTCTAGAATGTGACTATCTGTTCTTTATGGTGAGACTCCAATGACATATAATGATTTAGTTGCATGTTACGCTAGCTAAGGAATTCTTATCTTTAAATCCATCTTTCTCTTCTGAGATTTCATGAAATTTTCATTATATATTCATTGTAAAGCTTGTATTTTATGCCTTGAATATGGGAGATTGAATTATATTCTCAGTTTTGTTATCTTCTATATTTTTATTTCAGCAAGTTGGTTTTTTCTTGCTATATCTCTAATTTATTTTGAAGGATTAGTTCCAAAATCCTACATGATATCAAAGCTCAAGAGCTAGGAAAATAAATGTAAGTTCCTTTTTGTAGGTATTGAAGATCAGATCTGTCATAAAGAATTGAATTTTCAGCCTCTTTAATTCTCATTCCATATAACTATTTCAAATGGAAGCCAAAAAATTTGCTTCATCCCACAAGTAGAGGCTTGCATCAAAAAATTATGGCAATAGAGATTAAAATAAATTTTGTATCATAGATAGGCCAAGGTCATGCTCCCTTTGCATGTGTCTTTCCTTCATTATATCTCTAATGATGCAGTGTTTATGTGGATCTATCATGCTTCTTTGTGTGAATATTTCCTTGATTTCACAATTGATTATTTTTATTTTGACTAGTGGCACCTATATTATCAACTAGAATTTTATTCTTGCATGGTTGAGTAGTGTTTTTGAGGTCACTCATATAGATTTATGTGCCATCTACATCCTTGATTGATAGATGTTTTTCCTTTGTTTATTATGTATTCATTGTCTGGGGAACCTATGCAGATTATTGTCTGTACTGCATCTTCAAACAAACAAATATTTTTTTCTTTGTTTTCTATCTTCTCAGTATTTCAGTAGTGTCCTTTGGGGGTACTCATGCATCTTGATTTTGATCTTCAACTTGGTTTCATAGGAGTCTCTTCATTTAGCACTATGGAAAATATCATTCTGCTAGTGTCCACACTTGTCTTGTTACAAAAATTTTTTTGTTGCATTTCTTTTTTAATTTTTAGGGGGTGGTTTGTTCCCACTAGATTTTTCCTCTTTCCTATTTTCTTCCATTAATTTAATTTATGTCCTTAGTTAGAGTTAGGGGGTGTTAGCACAGCTTTTGATATGTAGTTAGTGATGATGTGATTTTCTATTACTTACGATGACACTACAATCGTATGTTAATTGGGCTATAATGATTCGGTTTCATGTTACACTAACTAAGGAGTTCTTATCTTTAACTTCATCTTTCTATTCTAGGATTTCATGTAATTCTTGCATAGTTTATGTAATTTTAATTATATATTCATTATAAATCTTATATTTTATTCATTGAATATGAGATTGAAATGTATTCTTGGTTTTTCTATCTTCTGTACTTTTTTCCTTGCTAGATCTGTAATGCATTTTGTAGGATAAGCAACAAAATTCTACAATTTTGAAGAATGAAATGAAATTATCATAGACTATGGACAAAGTGGGTAATGCAAGGACACTTTCAAAATATTTTAATTAATTATGACCATTGCCAACTCTCATGTTCTCTGATGTGTTCTAACATTATGACCAAGGCCAACTTTCATGCTCACGATGGATGTGTAGGCATGTAGAATGAATATAAATGTAGTCTAAAAGTATGATTTTAATTTTGAAGGGCTTCCTCAAAGAGATGTCACTTGATACATAAAACACACAATATTGATTCATCAAAAGAACCTCAACATCCTCCCCTCTTACTCACTCGAAAAAAAAATGTACATCAATTATTATCCAGCATGGTCAAGTTTGTTATCCATGAGGCCTTATCATCATTAATTTCTACATCTAATGCATTGATAAGGTTTAGAAATGTTTGGAAGGACAATAAAAAAATAGGGCAATTTTACAATGGATAATGTAGTCTTGCAACTATAATCTACTCCTATGTTATACATGTATTCATCTATACATCGAGGACTAAAAATTAGAACACTATGTAATTAAAGAAAAATGAGAATATATAGATAAATATAAGTAATATCCAAAATAATTTTGTTTATAGAAGCCATCCCCCTCCCTAAAATCTTAATTTCCTTGTCCTTCTCCTCTTTAGAGAGAAAGTAACTAATCATATCTTTTGATTTGCACTTTTTTCATTTGAATGAAACTAAGAATAGTGTCATTTTTTATTTTACTCTTCCTTTTAATACCCAGGAATTGTAATTTTGTTCATTTAATTGTCAGAATACCATGGTTTATATATGGCCTACACGTATCCCTTTTGTATGGCTACATGAAATTTAATTACATGAAAAAACACATTTTATCTTAATCATTATCATGGCCATCATTCATATAGCATTTACACAAAAAAGATAAACCAACACTATTTTCTTTTGACTGTGAAAAATACCAAATTGAATCCTAGGTTTCTACACTAAGTAAGAGAGTACATGAAAATTCAAATAAATAAGGAAAAATAAATAAATCTCTTGAGTATCATGAAAATCACCTATATATCAAAATTTGTATCAAATATTTTTGAATATGGTGTTTGGTGTGCTTGTTTAACCACGGGCAATGACTCAGACCCTTGTTTCCCTCCCAATAATAGATGATAAATGGTTATAATCTCCCCCAAATACTTCTCTTCTAAATAATATAATTTGTGGGTATTTTTCATGCTGAGAGGGGGAGATTCATTCTTTCTTTATACTTATTAGTAGGGCCCCTTCACCAAGGGACGCAACTCTTCAAATTTTTCCTTAATAATTATATTATCACAACCTTTATGTTATCTATGTCATCCTAAAGGAATATGACCATAACTATATCTAACATTAACACTCCCTCTTAGAAAGGGATAAATCCTTCTTGATATTTGAGTTATGTGGTGATATCCATCATGGCTACTCCTAGAGGGTGGGCCCATAATGGATACTCCCATAAACAAAAATGCAAATGAACACAAGTGCTCATCACATAATCACTCAACATGATGTCTCCATCCCATAATGATATTCAACATGGATACTCCTAAAGGGTGAATAAACACAAGTGTTAAGTCATGGAGTCTCTCAAATGACATCCACCATGGCTATTTCTAGAGGATGGATACATCATGGTTGCTCCAAAGAGTGGAACAAGGGATTTCACCTCAAAATTATCTCTCATAAATAATAATTCATTAACAAGGGCTTGCACCTCAAACTTGTCTCTAACAGAGAAGAATGCATTATCAAGGGCTTTCATCTCAAACTTATCTCTCATAGAGAAGAATGCATTAACAAGGGCTTGCGCCTCAGACTTCTCTCTCATAGATAATAATGCATTAACAAGGGCTTGCATCTCAAACTTATTTCTCATAGAGAAGAATGCGTTAATAAGGCTTAATGATGAAGTGTATCGCTCTGAAGCTCAAAGTAGTTGCATCAAGATCCTAACCTTATTGTCAAACTCCCTCTAAATGTTAATTACTCCACTTTGAGAGATGTCTCAACTCAGTCCTTAAGGACAATAGGGTTAGGTCCCTCTCTCTAAAATTTAAAGACAACATCCCTTCAATATTCTAAATTATTAATGAAACCACTCATAATGAGCAAGTAGGTTTATGGGACCCTCAGGCAGACCGCAATGCTCTTGAATCAAAAGGAACACTTATAAATCAGTATAATATGGTAATAAGAGAGAATCTCATTTTAAGTCAATGTCTTGTTCTTTCTGGCCTTATAGTTTGAAATAATTAGTAATACCATTTCATTCTTGGATCAACACCAATATTTAACATCAACAAAATTAATATCACCCTTCTAGTACAGATCCCAACATACTTATCATTGTTCATGACATCCTTGGAAATCATATTGCTTACATACCAGTGTGATAACTAGTATAATATGATCATCGCGTCGTTAGAGGTGGTGGTAGAGATTATCAAGTTCTAATCACATATCATATTGAGTGGACATCTCTGTGATAACAAGGCAACAATATTTATTGACATTTGTTACACATATATATGCCTTAAAATTTTATTTACACCAATGGTTTACATTCTTGGGGTGTTATCATAGGACTACAATTAGATGGGTAAAAGCACATTAATTTGTCACACTTTTATAAAGGAAAAGGTTAACAACTCCAAAAAGTTTCAACTTCAAGGGCATAAAAGTGGTATTTCTATTGAAAATTTGAAGATGATGTAAATTGATAAAATGTGCAAAATTGGATGAAGTTTATGCCTATAATTTATAAAAGAAAACTTAGTCAAGAATTGATATGTTTTTTTAAGTTTTAAACTCTATTTTTTATTTGCTAAAAAATATTGCAAATCAGTGGGTCCACTTCCCGCAAAAAACCTATCGGTAAAAAACCTTTTTTCCACAAATTTTAGAATATATTTAGGATGACATGTATAGCTAGTGCCAAAAAAAGAACTATTTTCTATCTATATTTTGTTTGTTATAACTAATCAAAGTCAAACTTACCTGAAATGTACAATTTTCATCTCCCACCTTCTTTCCCCTATCAAACCTCCACCAAACAAAAAATATTATATATTCTGGAAGAGGACTCTCTCATCTAGTATTGTATATAATTTATATATTTTTTAATTCTATTTACTAATTTTTTTATTTTTTGAATCAACATCTTCTCAAAACTTAATATACCCAGTTGCGATATTTAGTAAATTTGATAATATTTTTGTAATCAAAATACTATAAAAATTATATATATCCAAAATTTCCAGTCTGAGCTCTACAAAAGGGTATTTTTAATTTTTTTTAAATGTTTGATTTTTTATAGTGAAAGAAGTTGTAGAAGTTGAAACTTCTACAATTTTGCAGATTACTCAGGGTCTGGTTTCCACATGGCCTACCACATCAGATAGTTTGTTCAAGTAGGAATTGATCGAGTGGGATTTTGTTGAACCCCACTCAGCTAAACTCCCTTCGGAATTGACACCCCCACAAGTAGGCATGTGAGTGACCTACCCCTTCAACCACATATATAATAAAGGTGATTTTTTAGAATTTTTCAAATCTAAAAATAATTTTTTTTTAATAATTTAAGTGTTTTGAAATAAAAAGGGGCATTTTTGCGAAGGAATATGAAGACATTTTTTTCTAAAGGAGTGTGATGGCGATCATTTTATGAAGGAGTAGTAAAGAAATATTTTAATTCTATACTATGTGCAATGGGAAATAAAAGGAATAAATAAAGAAAATATGACCGCAAAAGGGATGAAAAAATGAAAGGTAATATGAAACATAATGAAAATAAATCGGTTAATGTTGAAGAAGAACCTACTGATGTTATAGAAGATACAACTCAAGTAGGGTGGAAATTGGTAGTAGTCGAGGTTCAAATATTGTTTCTACAATGCAAAATTTGATGGAAGTGAATGAAGATTCACTTTTCAATCAAATTACATCGGAACACATGATGACTGAAAGAACTATTAAATTTCATATCAAAAACATGTGGAAGGAATATTTTGAGGATAAATTTGTGGTGGGAAGAGCATAATTGTTTTCCAAATTATTTAGGAAAAGAGAAATGCCTCCGGTTATGGAGTTTTTAGGTGTTGATAATATGAAAAGTACAGGAGGTCAAGTAAAAGAAATAATAATTGAAAATTAACAAGATGTGTTGAATATTGTGTTGGTAAATAGATTGTTCTTCTTTGTTTTAACTCTAGAAAACCCAAATATTTAAGAACAATTGAATACAACAGTTGGGAAATTGTGACTAAACAACTAATTTCCCTCTGAATTTAAAGGTACAACTCCCTTAAGTAAGTGATCTTCAGTGAATATTGATTATTCCTATTATAATAGGGGTATGCTCTTGACCTGAGATAAGGAGAGGTAAACCAAGCTAAACCTAGATAGGAAATAGCTCAGGAAGGATAAATTCAACTCTAACTTTAGCCAATTTCAAGACTTCATGAATCATATGACTTCTTAAAACTGGTAATACAATAACCAGTAATGAAAATGAAAATGCAATACTTAAATATTTATTAATGAAATGACAATGAATCAATCTATTTCACGTGGACATCTCCCAGATTTAGAAAAACACCAGATTTCCCCCTAATTAACTGTATCAAATCATAATACAAAATTCTAGTTCAACCACAAACTGTAAATCTAATTCCAAAGAAACATTTGAATTTAATATATAGATAAATGCAATGTAGTGGAGTAGTTAAAGAAATGGCATTCAAACATACAAATTTGACTCAGCAAAATTCTATCTTTCACACCAAAATTTAGCCGACCCTTGTATTGATTTTGGAAATAATATGTATATAGAGTTCCAGAGTTGGACCATTACAAAAAGGGGCAACAGAAACGGTTCAAATTCCCTAACCAGAAATGATAAATGAAAGTTTATCCGTTACAATATTATAAAAAATTTAGTACAAGAGGGAATCTATCTAAGTCTCAATTTTCTTCCCCTTTTCTAATTTATCCCTATAGGCGGTGATAGTTGTAATGACTTGAATGAGCTCTTTGTGCCTGTTGACATGGACATTGGTATATCTAATGAGCCATTTGGAATGTTCTTTGGCTAGGCTCTTGATTGCATCTACCCCATCTTTCAGCTCCTCCATGACTTTGAAAATACATCTGCTCAACTCTTGGAGTTCTGGCACTTTATCTAAATGAGAAGAAGACTATTCTACTAGTTTATGCATATACTCGGAGAATGATTTCTGCATGAGAGCTACTCTGAGTATTTATTTCCCCTGACCACTTGTTTTTGATTCCATGTGAAGCCCCTGAAGGAGTTTAAAATATTTTCTCTGTTCCTCCTTGATCTTGACATCTGTCAGTTGCAACCCTACCCCAGCTTGGATGATCATCTCAGTCTTAAAGTCTAGAATTTGAAGCCATTCAATCAAATGCTCATCTCCTTTCTGTAAATTTTTGGCCTTCAGTTCCCCCTTAGTCTTCATATTTACTACCACATGCAGCATCACTATGCATTCTTGACACTTCACTCTCTCCACTGTGAGAGTCTGCAAATTCTTGCAGAAATTATCTCTCTCTATGTCCAGCCTTAAGAGAGAATTACCTAGTTTCTCAACAACTACTAGTCCTTCAGATTTGAGCTTCTCAATCCATCGGTTGCCAATTTTATCAAAATTTTGGTCTTCTTGCAACTTGGCTATGATTTCTTGGTTCTCTACACTATTGGGATCAAAAGTGGTTTGAGTACTTGGAACACTTGCTATAGGAGTGATGAGTTTTTTGTTGAAGTTAGTTAGCTCAGCTACTTCTTCTTTAAGCTAAAATTTCACAGTATTGAGCTCCTCAAGCTCTTCTTCTATTACTACATTGATGGATTTCCACCAATCTACCTTGGTGTCATTCCAAGCAAGCCCCATGTCAAATGATTGTTACTGAAAATCAGAGGCAGTCATATGTTCAAATCGACCCTCCTTCGTAGGCTTGGCTACCTCCATAGTGAAGTGCCCTGTTTTAGGATCTTGACCCAGTGTAGACATTGTCTTCACCTTATTTAATTTACCCATAGTTGTGCTAGGTTGTAAGGCCCATGGATGAGTATCTTTTCTAGAAGTTCCTTCCTCTTCTCTCTTCCTTTTACACTCTAGAGTATGTTTTGTCCAGGATTCAGTGGCGGTAACTTTGGAAGCAGAAACCAACTCTTCTATGAATAGATTCCTTATAACCGGAGGACTTGATTTAGGTCTGGAAGAAAAAGGATTCACTAATGTTGGAGAAGAAGAGACAAATTTAACAACTTGAGCAACTTTTTGTTTCTTTCCAATCTCTCCATCTAATTTAGTGGCTGAAGTATTGGAACTATCTTCACTCACTTCTACTATAACAGGAGATCTCTATTTCAGAGCATCTTGAACAAAGGTGTTAATTTGTGTAACCAAAGTACTAGCCTTAACTAATTTATTAGGTCCCGTAGGCTTGGCCAGGTCTTTAGAAACTACTTCTTATGTCCACCTGATGTCTGGAAGGAGGCCCTCTCTGCAAGTATTTTCTAGTGGGATTTCTTTCTGAGGAGGTTGATCACCTCTGCTCGCTGGATGGGTTGATCCTTTAGCCATAGTTGGGATCATCACTTAAGAAGTTTCTATGGTGCTAAAAGTATCTTTTTCTGAGCTTCATTGAGGAGGAGGATTCCTTTCAAACCTCTTCCTTTTGCATGTAGTCCATTCGACCCATTCCTCTATTCTTTTGTAGATACCACCCATTAAGGTCTGCAAGTCATTAATGGCTTGACCTAACATGGGTTCAGGACTTATGGGGAGGGGAATTATTTTATCCAGTTATGTATTATCATAAATGTGATGGCCATCATCTTCCAGTCCCTCCACAAAAATGTTAACTTTAAACCTTTTGATTTGTTCAATACTTAACCTGGCATAGAACCTTTCTCTACTCTCTGAGTCTACCTTGCAGTTATCCTAGTAGTCTTCAATATCATCAACGTGATGAATTGCATGACTCATTTGCAAGAAATATAGAGCATAATCACAGGATCATACTGCAACCTCAAGACATCATACGTCTCCAACTGAAACTTCTTTGAGAATGTCTTCAGAACAATCTTTTCCTCGGATAGGGATGCACAACTGTAGGATCCAATGGTCATCGATAAATTGCAGCCCTTCTTATTAGAATCAGTACAAATTAGATTCCCTTGAAGTGCATGCCTCATCACCTCAACCAGCACAATCATATCATCGGGATATCTAGGCAACTTCAAAGGGAAGTCATCAAATCCTACAAGATGAATATATGAGAAATCTGCAAATTGAATTAAAAAGCACCCAAATTAGCTGATAAAAGCCATGGCTTCAAGAGAAAATCTCCTTTCTGGGCAACCTTGTAGCTCCTTGCACAGTCTCATTATGAATGCATCATTAAATCTGAGATATTCAGCATAACTATTATGTAATTGTAGATAGGGGAAAAAATTATATCTTCTAACATCTTCTGGGAACTCTTCTAATCTAGGAAGCCCTGACCAAATTTGAATTGTCGACTATATATATATA
>MU227990.1:1034337-1056296 GCA_018584345.1 Thuja plicata | reverse complement strand
TAGCAATGATCTCTTCTAGTTCTTCATCAACTTCTTCTTTCTCATTATGGCTAGAGATGTGTAAGGATTTCTTACCATGGACTGAGGCTTTGAAAGTTGTTTCACTTTTAGGTTCAGTCTTCAATCTAGATATCTCAAATGCAGATATTTTTCTGATCAAAGTCTCTCTCTTGAAGTCTTGTGAGAATTGCATGGTTTCCTCTAGAATACTTATCTTGTTTTCATAGTCTGATGTTAAGGTAGTTAAAAAATTGTCCATTATATCTTCTTCTGATATTTGTCCACCATTGTTTCTGATTCCAGATACTGCTTTATTTATCCTTTGATTGTAAGCTCTAATGTTCTCTTTAGGTAACATCGCAAGACTATTGTATTTCTTTTTCTATGTCTTCATGCGCGCATTCTTTGCCTGAATATCTCCTTCAAACATATCTTCTAACTACTTCCATATGGTGTATGCTTTGTTAATTTTCTTGATCTCAGAAAATTCACTATCGGATAGGGCGCTGATTAGGGATTCTTTAGCAATTGTATTATTGGTAAATGTTTCCTTTTTTCTATTAGTAGCATCATCCTTTACAAGGTCTTTCAAAGATGGAATAACAACTTCTTGTGTAGCTATCTCAAATATCTCAAAGCCAACACACTGTAGATGTGTTATCATTTTGTTTTTCCAATCCAGATAATTTTCTCCATCGAACTTAGGGCTCTCTTTTCTGAAGTAAGACATCTGATCTACCTTAAGTTGTTAGGCTTCTTCTCCAAGGCACTTGGATCTAATACCAATTGTTAGAATAGTCCCAAAGGATAACTAAGAGGGGGGGTGAATTAGTTAACAGTAAATTTAATTCTTTTTTACTTCTTTAACTCCAAAATACAATAAAGTAAATACACATTCAGATAACATAGTACACAACACACAATTTGATTACGGGGAAACCAAATGGTGAAAACCCCAGTGGGAATTAGCACCCACAATGAACTATACTTGTTTATAGTAATCCCTGTTAGAAGATATTTCAACCCTATTAGGAGTTGTACCTTACAATGCAATAATTATAGTGACCTAGTTAAGGGTTGGACCCTGTTAGGAGTCTTTTACAAATAACCCTGTTAGGGGTGAGGACTCATTGTCCAAAAGCTCACTGCTTCAATGGTGAAGGCTACAACCTTCTATATAACAGATATGCACTATATATGATGATGAACTATAGAGTAGACCTACTATCTTGATTAGTTCTAGTGTATTGTAATCTTTCGCTTCTTCTTCACATAGAATCTTGATGAATGAACCACATCTGATATTCTACTCTGTACATCTGCTATCTCTTTTCATATCATTCACACTTAGCATATCACAAATGACTTGCTATAAGTATCTTCCTCAAGGTATGAGATCATGGGACCTGTAAGACAACTCTTCATAACATCCTTGTCATCTCTACTAAGCACGCAAGCATAATTACAACCGCGTAAGTATAAACTGAATAGATGCAACGCTTCACTAATTCGGCTTCACCAAATCATCTCTAACTTTGCAATCTTCTTGAAACATGTTTGGCACCTTTAGATAGCTATCATCAACTCATAACTAATAATGAATATACACACGCATATCTTGAAGATAGGTGCAACTCAGGAAACACATTACATACGTCAGCTCTGAACAGATACTCTTCCAAAACTGTAACTGCCAATAACTGAATTACACAACTTGACTGAAACATCATATCTAGATTTGCATGTATGAACCTAACATACTAAGCATATCTAAAACATGTATCTAAACATGCAAGGCTTGATATCATCATTCTGATAAGTACATATAGAATCACTACTGTGTATTATATGTTGTCATCAATGACAAACATACAATCAATCAACTACACAGAAACAAATCTCCAACAACCAACATAAAAACCTAACATGCAACCAACACATAAACCCTAACATGAAAGCAACATGTGAAAATGGAACATGAGCCAACATAAACCTTAGAACAATAGAAACCAACATCAACAGGCTAACCACGAACAAATTAAACCTAAACCTAATTGATAAATAAACCAATTTGATCCCTAAATGTAAACATGAAACATTAATCTACATTAAACTAGGCTAGTTGTAAACCTAGACAAAATTTAACCATAACTCAAAACCTCTTTTCGTTAGAAAATATGTACATGTATGTATATGATTTTAAAAAAAAATTCTGTCAAATGTATATATGCATTCAAGTGTTTTCAAGTTTATTTATTTGTAACACGTGTTTAAATATATAATTAAATTAGGATTGGACCATGTGCATGTGTAGAGATTTATATATATTCTTCTTTATTCTTTCGAGCATATATCTATTTCTATATCACATGACATCGGTTAGTGGGGCATCACTTGTAGATTCTAGAGAGGCTAGTATTCAGGGGGTGGTAGTGACCGCTCTTCTTGTAGATCTGTTAATTCTAGAGAGGGCGGGAGGAGTTATTCACTAGTACCATAGCTCGATTGAGACGGGCTATTGAGGTTCTCGATCAGAGGATTTAGTCATCCGCCACCCTTCCTAATAGGGATAGGGTAAAGATTATTAGAGATGACCTGGTTTGTATGATTAACAGAGTTCAATCATATAAACATTATGATTGTATATCTATTGATACATTCTATACTTCTCTCTCTCGCAACGTTACTAGCGCTGTGAAGTATAGACAGATTGACTCAGAGGTTTCAACCACTATGGTGAAGACCATGTTTCCTCATTACTAGGGAAAAGCTCAGGTGAGAAGTTATATGACTACTTGATGTGAGGATGACCTTGTTGTACCAGTTATATATCCTCAATAGTTTGCTACTCATCATAGGTGGCCCGAGAAGGATGAGCTTCCACTATATTTCTGCAAACAATTATTTATAGAATTTCATTTGCATCACGATGTTGATCATATAAATTTTCCCAGTCATGTTGGGTAGGGAAGGGGCAAATTATCTGACAAATTCAGAGGGCCTAATGCCTCAGTTCTTTCTAATAAATGGGGAAAGGTGGGTCCAAACCTTTTGGTCATACCAAAAGGTTTGAAAATGGCAGCTGTAGGATAGAGTGTACCTAATCACAGGATGAGGACGGATGTATTTTCTAGTATAGCGTGTATTGCGACACAAGTTCAGGAGATGTCATCTGATCATTTAGGGAGATACATGCTTCATTCCCATTTTTTCATTCCTCCACCTACTCAGGATGCATCCTCTAGTGATGATCCATACTAGATAGTAGACATAACATCTCCCTTAGAGGTTGTAGCTATATCATATTTGGACAGCTATGTCATATGGGCGCATGTTTATCTAGTGATCTACTTTGCACATATTAGGCTTTATAGATTATTGATGGGGTTCCTCTCAGGGAGGTCCCATCATTTGTACCCACCATTATTAATAGATCTACTGGATCAAGTTCTCAGGGTACACAGAGACAGGAGGATATTCCTACACTACCTACAGGTCCTCATTACACTGCAGTTGACGAGGATACACATCACCAGTCTACTCAGGCCACTTCATCACTTTGAGATCATCAATTTTTTACCACCTTGCTTATAGATGACCAGATTTATCCCTTATAGGTGCCCTTACATGACCACATTGATCCCAGTGATGTGTCTGTACATTATTCACATTTGAGCGCTATCGGGAGAGCATTAAATGCTGCTACGGTATATATTTATTTAAAACACTTACACATGTACATGTATAAATAATTTGAATTAAAAAAATTATTTTCATATATCAAGATCCACAACCACAACAAAAACATCACCTATACAAATTTAGATTCTATTAAATTTAAATCAAAATTACAATAAATTAACTTTAAATAAAAGAACTTGTACGTGCACGCACCTGTAACAACTAAATTAGAAACATGTTCATAATCAGCTAAATATATAGGATCATGAATGTTTATGTCAATGTCATCATCTTCATAAGGAGGCATTCTTATTAACTCCTTCATATCCCATCATGAAATATATCTATTTTCAATATTCTCACATTCACTCATTGGATTGTCCTCAACGCAATCAACACAGAAACATGATTTTTCTCTTACTTAAATCAATAGAGGCTTGTGTTTTCTAGTACTAATCAATTGATGTAAAATTCTAATACCAACAATCCTTTAACAATTGTAAGGATTAGATCGGTCTATATATGTTACAAATATGAAATGAAAGTTGCACATTTTTAGATCAACAATTATGATAACATAGATGAACACGAGATTAAATTTTAATTTAGAATTTTCCAAAAAAATATAAATTACCTTTCACTTCCCAAAAATAATTTTTGTTGTATTTGGTGTCATGACTAGCAAAATGACTTTGACATAATTCAATAGTTTTCTTTGAATTCTCTATCATGTTACCTGTAAATTTGTGAACTATCAGTTTAAAGAAAATGGATCTCAGTTGAAATTATATTATTTAAAATATCTAGATATATATTTAACTACTTCTCACACCATTTGTACCCACAAGTTCATGTTTGTGAAGTGCATGCTTCACACATGCTCCTTCTCTACCATGCTCCCCTTTTCCATCGTGCTCTCCTTTTCCATGTGCACTTTCAAAGAAGTTCCACAAAAACTTAATATTGCATCTAGCATGTTGCATAGCTAGCCAAGTAAAGGTTTTTGCGGATTTAAATTCTCCAGCAAGATTAAGTTTTTGTATGCAAGATTATGATCATTTAATAATTTAACAAGTAATCAATGAAATTGAAAATGAATTGAAGTGCATACACTTACCTGCACAACAATCAAACCAAATCCAGTGTTGTGAAGCCTTTATCTTACGATTCACAATATATTCAAAATACATTGTAAAAAAATGAGCCACATAGCTCCTATCATGAACCTTATCATCGATGATATAGAAATGAAGTCCTCGATGATAATGTATTCATTTGGATTTTTACTTTCCACCTCATCCAAATCAAATTGTGTTTTTCTATAAGTCACTTACACAAATATTGCAACTTGCTCAGAATTATAATATTGTGCTTGAAGCTCTGATTAAGGGGAGAATGTATAGTTCACAGAGAAATCTACAATTGAAAGAATACAACTAGGTGGAAAATAATTTTTGGAATCATGAAACTGTTTAGCTTTCCATTGTGCACCATGACAATTCTTGATATGTAGATAAATTATAGTACAAAACATGGTCATAAACTCAAGTTAGTTTGGTATGTCTCATATTCAAATCTCTTCAACAAAACTCGCATTGAAACATTAATATTCTGAATTACAATGGAAATTTATTTAAATCTCCATAATCACTGCATGCACTCTTTATACATTGTACTTTGAACTCATCTGAATCTTCTGATTTATCACATAAAATAGACATCACAAATTGTGTCGTACTTCTAGGGATGACCATATCTGAATTAAGTACTGCCATAAATTTTTTATATGATTGCAAATATAGATAAAACTCAACATGATTTCGGCAACAACAAATTTCACGTGCCTTATTTATGCATACAAAGAAAGGGAGAAACCTCTAAAACATTCTTTGACATATTTTCACATCTAAAAATTCTTGCTCGAATGCTTCAAACAATTCACTTTGTGTTGTATCTGTTAAATGTTTTGGATGTACAATTTTCACACCGGTCTCTTCATGTTTCATCTATATGGTATCCCTTATATTTGAAGAAACACGAGAGTTAGCGATCCAATATTCAATGACCTTTCTTTTTACATCTTCAAAAATTGTCTTTTTGAGGAAGTCTACAAATATTAACCCAATTCTTTTGAATATTTGTATCTAACATATTTCTCTTCTTAATATATCTTTGAACAGTTCTTCTAGATACTTTTAGTAAATCAGAAATTGCATGCACTTTTTTTCTCTGTCAACCTCCTACTAGATAAAGTAGTCATCAATGCTCAACGTGCAACGCTTAAATCGACTCCTTGACTTGAGTTGTTAATGTCGTTCAATGCATCTTGCAAATTTTCAAATATTGTTCTATTTACACTATCTCGTGATTTTTTCTTGTTATCAACACCTAACAACTCCAAAATAGGAGTCATTTCTTTTTTCCTGAATAACCTAGCAAATAATTGTGCATTTCCAATAATACTTTATTTTTAAAATATTCATCCCAAATTTTTTGCATTATTTTTTATTGTGTTTTTAGATACCATTTCTTCAAATAAAATTTGACTGAAAAGTGAATCCTCATTCATCTCCAGCAAATTACCCATGTCAAAATATATATTTGAACCTTCAGAACTACCAATTTGCTCCCCTAGTTGAATTGCATCTTCTTGAACTTCAACAGGTTCATCTTCATTACGTTTTGTATGACCATTCATTTTGTCATCCCTTTTCAAATCATTTTTTTTTTGTTCATTTTACTCCCCATTGCAGAAATTGTTCAAATTGAGAGCTTCAGTTCACCTGCATACACATAACCATATACTCTTGATTAAAAAATAAAAAATAATATTGATAAGTTCATAATTCAAAATTGAGCAATACTTTAATTAAAAATACGTCAGTTTAGGAGTTGAATTCTCCATCAATACTCAACTTGTTTTAAAATTTAAAATATACTTTCGTAGAAATCAGAGTCTAAATTATGGTCATATAATTTTTATAGTGTTTTCTTTACATATAATATATTATAAGTTGAAAAACTGCAATTAGGTATGTTAACATTTAAGAACACGCTCGTTCAAAAAAAGAAAAAAGAAAAAAAGAAAATCATATCGAAAAAATTTAAAACTTATATTTAACACTAGAGGAATGAGTCCCCTTCACGAATATATCATTTGTTTTCTAAATGGTGTAGATTTGCTAGCGAAAATTAGGCGGGAGACAAAAATTATTAATTTCAGGTAACTCCAAATTTGAATAGTTATAACAAACAAAATATATACCAAAAACCAATCTTTCTTTTTTCCTGCACTAGCTATACATGTCATCTAAAATATATCTTGAAATCAAAGGAAAACGTGATTATTTGCATATATTTTTTGGTGTGAAGTAAACCCTAGATTGTCAGCATTTTTCACCAATTAAAAAATGGACTTAAAAAATTAAAAAAGTATGTCACCTCTTATTCAAAGTTTTTTAAAACATTATGGGCATAAACTAAATTGAATTTTACACATTTCATTATTTTACATCATTTACAAATTCTAAACAAAAATGTCACTTTTATATCGTTAAAGTTTAAGAGTTTGCATGTTGTGGACCTTTTCCTTTATAAAAGTGTGACACAAATTTGTACTTTTACCCTTCAATATTGTTTATGTCAAGGTAATGGATTGATGCAGGAGCATCCTAGGGAAGTTGGCAATTCTATGTCGACCAAAAATATGTTTAAGTTTTGTTTGGTGCTCAGCAGGTGAGTTGGGAGAGCTTGGTGGAGTTTGGTTATTTTCGGTCATTTTGGTGCTTGGTTCTAGGTAAAAGGAATGCTTTTCTTCACCAAATGGAATCGGTGTCTGTTGGCAGCAATGATTCACCAAAAGGGCTTGGTAGCTTTGTCAATGTTCGATACCAACTTCAAAGTCTCGGTTGATGAGTTAACAGACTAGATTTTCTGGATTGGCCGGACATTAGAGATTGCACCCATGATATGAGAGGGTCATTATGATCGTGAAAAGTTCTGAGCCATGCGGATTTGATGCATTCGATCTTCTGTGGACCTAAATCTGATTTGGTTCTTTATTCTATGTATTTGTTATTTTTTATGGATGACTGGGTCATTAATATGATTCATCATGGATTGTATTGATCCAAATGTCATTTAATATTTTTTTGTGAAGCCAACTTGTGGTAGTGTTGTATAAAATAAGTGCGTAGGTAGCATTTTAGGGAGACAGTGGAGGTGGAGAGAGAGTTGAGAAGCAGACAATAGTAAGTGGGTAAGAAATAAAGTTGTAAGATTGCTAGGTGGCTTGTGAGAAAATTTTTAGATCTAGATTCTTCCACTTAGCTATAAGGTAGGCTGGTGAAGTTGGATCCTGCAAGATCTTGTTGAACTTTCTGTTGTTTTGGGTTGTAATTGGGAAGGCCTTAAAGCCTAACATGTTAAATGTAATTGGATCTAAATATGAATATAAATTGATATAAGTTTTTATATTTGTGTTGTGTTTTCTTTCTGTTGTTGTCTTGTTGTTGGCCGCAAGTTTGGACAGTCCATTATTGGATCCTATGAGCTTGACTACATCAAGTGGTATCATAGCTGGTTTTTTATGAGGGAAAGGTTGATTTGGTTGGTCAGAGTGAAGGTTATAGGTTGATGTTCCTATACTTGTGAAACCTATCTGACTATTTGTGTGAGGTAGCAGGTTGTGATATGACTTGTTGATGGTTCGGGGGTTGTCACAAAGTGGTCGGTTGAGATTTTTTGCAGAGTTTTTTCAAAAATCCTAGAGAATGCCTCTAAAAAGATTGGACCATAGGGCGATTGCAGATATCTATGATGAGGTGGAATCAAAAGTGATAGAATGGTTTAGACCTGAGATAGTAGCAATGAAGAATGAGATGGTAGCTGAAATCATGAGGGCTATTACTGGTTTGTTGAGGAACCATTGATCAAAGGATGGTTGTGAGGAAGCTGCCAAAGATTTTGAAGCTAATACCAAAGGTGATGGATATAGTAGAGATGATTGAGTTGATCAGTTGGAAATATCTATGGCTCGGTTAAATATAATTCATAGGATGGAAGTGTCTAATTTTTCAGGTACATTGAACCCCGATGACCTGATTGATTAGATTGGTGAATTAGAAGACTACTTTGAGCTAGAAGATATTGGAGATCTTATTAGAGTGAGGTTAGCACAAACTAAGTTGAAAGGACATGTTTCCTTATGGTGGAAAAAGTTAAAAATATATAGGGAGGAAGAAGGTGAGATGAAAATCACTTGGTGGAGATTAATGGTGAAAAGATTGAAGGCTAAGTTCATACCTACTGACTATGAATTGGAGTTGTTTAAGAAGTTTTAGAATCTGAGGTAGAAGGATATCAATGTGAAGGACTGTACCAAGGATTTCTACAAGATGAATATTAGATCTTGACATAGGGATCTTTCTAAGGAAAATTTTTCTAGATATGTTAATTGATGCAGAGAGCACTACAAGAAAACCTTGATGGGCTCCAACTCTTTGATAACTATTCAAACTCCTACCTTGGACACCCCAACTCCACCAATGTCTTCCTAGGATGTCTTCTTACCTACCTAAGGGACCAATACACTCCTCCTATTCTCCCTTGAATCTCCAAGTCAAGATGTAGGACACTGCAATTTCCTCTTTAGGGACACTTTCCCTAAACCAAGCACAGTGCCTTAAAACTTCACCAGAGGATTAGAAGTCTTATCCTAAGTGATTTAAGACTTCAAATAGACCCCAAGGGTAAATAATCTACCAATGTATTTGGTCTTGCAGACCCTAGGATTGTCGAACCTGGAATGGTCTAGGATTCTATGTAGCCCTATCCAGAGGGTTTTTTGAACTTAACTCTCCACTGTAGAAGGATCCAATAGATATGATTGGGTTTCTAGAAACCCTTTATGGAGTTTGTAAACCCATCAAAACATTATCACCTCACTCATCTCCTGCACCCCTGAACTCTCACAAAGAACATAGACCTAATTACCTAGTTTAGGCTAGGTTTGTTAAGTAAGTGGTCAAACGTGGGTTCATGAAATGAATTTAGAGACTTGGATGGATTCCCTTACCCCAAAATGGTCTAAAACCACTCTTTGTTTGATCCTTCGAAACACATATTACACATGCATGTGACTGTACCAAAAAGCCACACCAATTACATAGAGATAATTAGCTTAGGGCTTGGTCTCATAAATAGTAGGACTAACTTTGAGTGTCTAAGCTTTAGGATTCTTAAAGATAATGATCCTAACTTGTATTTTCCAAGCGTTTGAGTAGATCCACTAAATAAATCTCAATTTAAGATCACATCTTTGTGACTGACCCAGGAAACCTTGGTTTCTCAGACAGTGACCAAGTAAAATCTATAAATTTTAACAAACTCAATAAAAAAATTCAAACCAACTAGAATTATTAATAAACTTAGGACATCACAAATTTCTTCAAATGGATCCACAAGATGAATCTTTACTAGGCCGTACACTATCAAAATAGCTCAAAACACTCTTCTATTTTCTCCTCTGAACATCAAGATTCATACACAGTGAGTTCTCTCCTTCATGGAAGGCATAATATCACCTAATAGAATTATTGAGGCATTTCAGATGCTTCAATAAGTTGGTGTGTTTAGTTACAATGAAGTTGTCATTCTTCTAGCAACATTTTGCAAAAGTTGCTCATGCAATTTTTTTTGGCAACATATGATAAAGTTGCTATTTTGGGAAAATGCAAACCTTACCGACCTCCAAGGGTGAGGGAGAGGTTCAAGACATGACAAGAAACAAATCTTAGTACTTAAATCATAAAAAACTAACCAAACACTAAAATCAACAAACTAACATGGTCTAACTATGTTTCAGGACCCTAGGTTTATAACTCACCATAGGTCCGTCACCTTACATCATACACCCACACAAACACACAAAAACAAGGGTGATCTCAAGGATTCACCTTATTACAAATACAAAATAAAGAAAAGAAGAAATTCAAGAGGTGCCCTGCACCATACTCCCCAACGAAAAAGTAACTCAATTCTCTTGAGTTGGAAGTGCTTCAAGTGGAAAACCTGTCTTCAGGGGTTATCAAGGTAACATCTTTAGTGGGTTGGGTTTTCCATTTGACTAAGTACTCATAGTAAGTTCCTCTTCTAGTTGTCTTTTTCACTCTCTTGTCTAGGATGCTTTCAATCTCAAGAGGTGCTACTTGTGGCATGTCCTTGAGTGGTTGGAGTGTAGGAGGCCCTAGAGTATCTGCAAGATCAGTAGTACTAACTTCCCCTTTGTAAGCATAGATATCTGCAACATTGAAAATAGGTGATAAGCCAATGTGAGAAGGTAGATCAATTTTATAGGTATTGTTGCCACATTTCTTTAAGATCTTGAAAGGGACAAGATTTTTCATCATAAGCTTTGTGTATTTTTATTTGGGTATTCTCTCCTTCTTAAGGTGGATCATCACTATATCTCCCACTTTGAAATTTAGGTCTCTCCTCTTTTTATGAACATGTTCTTTATATTTCTCAGTGGTATGAGCTAGTTTGATCTATACTCGATCATGGATTTTCTTCATCACTTCAGCAAAGTCTTCAGCTAGTGCACTCCTTTTGTCTATGTCTTTGATATCCTTGAGTTCCAATATCCCTCTAGGGTGAGTGCCATAGACAATCTGGAATGGGGTTAAACCAGTACTCTGGTTTACTGAATCATTGAATGAGAACTATGCTTGTGCTATGATAGTATCTGAAGTGGTTCTATGTTCTTGTGTGAGACATCTCAGGAGGTTACCAAGAGACCTATTTATAACTTATGTCTACCCATTAGACTATGGGTGATATGCAGAGGATAGTGAAACATTTGCCCCTAACTTTATCCACCGTGTTCTCCAAAAATGTCCTAAGAACTTAGTATCCCTATCTAAAATGATGGACAATGGTAGTCCATGGATTCTCACAACTTCTCTGAAGAACAATCCAGCTATGTGGGATGCATCATGGGTTGTCTGACAAGGAATGAAGTGTGCCATCTTTGAAAATATGTCAACTACAACATAAATGCTATCAAATCTACACCTGGTCTTTGGAAGACCTAAGAAAAATCCCATGCTTAATGAATCCCAAGGTTTTGAAGGGATGGGTAAATGAGTGTATAACCCTGCATTGGAGGTATTCCCTTTGTCTTGTTGGCAAACATAATAACTCTCCACAAAAATCCTAACATCTGTTTGCAATTTGGGCCAGTGGTAGAACCTTCTAACTAGCTCCAATGTTTTATCCACCCGAAAGTGACTAGCTAGGCTTCTACAGTGTTTTTCTTCAATATAATTCTCTCTCATGGATCCTTTTTGGACACATAATGAACTACCCTTGAAGAGAAGACCATCTTGTACAATAAACTCTGAGAAATCAATGTGGTATTTGTCTGTCATCTCAATACAAATCTGATAAGCCTCTTTAAATCTTCATCCTTAACATACATACCCTTCATGGCATGAACCCCAATATTCTCCAACTGAATGGCTTGGGTAGTTAGGTGTCTCCTACTAAGAGCATCAACAACTTTGTTTACAATCCCTTTCTTATGCTTGATAGAAAATCTATATGACTATAAGAACTCCATCCACTTCACATGTCTGTGATTAAGTTTATCCTGCTTGTTTAGAAAGCTAAGTGCATGGTTATCAATAAAGACTATAAAATCCTTGGGAAAAAAATAATGCCTCCATTTTATAAGTGACTGAACTATTGCATACATTTCAAGATCATAATTAGAGTATTTTTGTTTAGTTTCATTGAGCTTCTCACTGAAAAAAGAAATTGGCCTCCCTTATTGGCTCAAGACTCCCCCAATGGCTTTATTGCTTGCATCCCAATCTACTATGAAAAATTTATGAGAGTCTGGTAGAACTAGGATAGGCTTCTCTGCAATCTTTTTCTTCAAAAACTCCAAGGACTCATTAGCTTCATTAGTCCATTAAAATATGCATTTTATTCCACCTTTAATGGTGTTGATAATGGGAGCACATATACCACTAAAATGTCTGATGAATTTTCTATAAAAGCTACTTAAACAATGGAAGCTTATTACCTCTGAAGGAGTAGTGGGAGGTGGCCAATTGAGAATGGCTTTAACCTTAGAAAGGTCCATTTTGAGACTGTTCTTGGGGATCACAAATCCTAAGAACACAAGTTCTTCTTGAAGGAATACACATTTCTTTATATTTATCTTCAATTTATCCTCATGGAGTTTTCTCATCACCATGTCCAAATGCTTGAGGTGTTCTTCTCTACTCCTGCTAAAGATCAAAGTGTCATCCAGGTTTACAACAACATTTTTTTAAGAAAAGGCTTCAATACCTCATTTATAAATCTCATAAAGGTTCTTGGAGCATTGGAAAGGCCAAAAGACATCACAAGAAATTCATAGAGACCTTATGTGGTCTTTAATGTTGTCTTCCATTCATCCCCCTCTCTGATTATTATCTGATGGTAGCCACTCTGGATATCTATCTAGGAGTAATAGCTCGCACCCCCAAAATAGTCCATCAAATCCTCTATTCTAGGCATAGGAAACCTATATCTAAGGGTTATCCTATTGATTTCCCTAGAGTCCATACATAGTCTCAATGTGCCTTCTTTGTTGGGTGCTAGGACTATAGGGACAGAACAAGGACTCACACTCTTCCTACTGAGGCCTTTTGACAACAATTCGTCTTGTTATTTCTTGGTTTTGTTCAGGGGTCATCTTATATGCTTCCTTGTTTGGAAGATTGGCCCTTGGTATGAAGTATATACAATGATTTAATTATCTTTCAAGTGGCAAAGACTTTGGTGTGCTCTCAGCTATAATACCTTTATAATGGTCTAACAGTACTTTGACCTCTTTGGGGCCTACATCCCTAATAGGAACTTTAACCTTTGGCTCTTTCACTAGTGCCTTTTTGGGCCTTACTACTAAGGCATAACAAGGTGTATCCCTTTCTCTTAGTAATTTCATGAATTCCTTCTCTCCTATGTGCAAGACAGTACTAGTAGCATATTTCTCTTTCTCACAATCAGGGAGTGGGTTCATCACATACTCAACACCATCCTTAACTATAGTGTAGACATTGGACTTTCCATCATGCTTAGCATCTAAATCATAGAACCCTGTCTATATAGTCCCCTATCTTGAAATCCACCCAAACGTGTTCATTGATGATGGTTTGCTTTTCTTTTGTCAACCAAGAAGCCTTGTAAGGGAAAAGATGAGGGATTACATGTAACTTCAAATTAGTGACTAGCTCCCTAGATGCAATATTATCAGTGGATCCAGAATCAAGTATAACTATACATACCTTATTGTTCACCTTACAGCTTGTTCTGAATAATGACTTTTTTTAGGTGGTTATGTAGTAGTAGGTACTGTTAGGAGTTTCCTTTGCATCATGAGACATTCTACTAATTTTGGATTTGTAGTTCTTGAAGTTTTAGAATGATAGGAGGATACACTTTGAATTTTGTCTTCTTCAGTGAGTTGTACTCTTCTATCCCCTCATTGTCTATTGGTTCCACTCTTTTCAGGACATCTAAAGGACTGGTGTCCAATCTGATTACAATTAAAACATTTCCCTGTGAAGACACTAGGTCATCTTCCACCAAATCTCCCTCTACAGTTTGATCTCCTGCCTCTGAACCTGCCTCTATTATTGTTTTGTCTTTTTGGCTCATGGTTACTAAACTCCCCTTGACTTCTTTGGAATGGACCCCTACCATTGAATCTACCCCTGCCTCTGAAATTATTCCCTCTACCTCTATGATTGTTTTCTCCTCTCCTCTTCTATTTTTATTCAATGTTAAGTGTCATTTAAAAACATTTATGGACTGATTCAGGGTTAAATAAGCTCATTTCATCTTGGATACTATATTTCAGTCCATTTAAGTACCTTGCAAGCTTGTGTTTCTCACTTTCTAGTACTTTGGCCTTCAAGGTCATTCTATGAAACTCCTCAGTGTATCCACTCACATCAAGATCCTTCTATCTTAGATTTTGCAACTTTTTATGAAGGGTAATATCATAGTATTATGAAACAACAATTTTTTATCTCTACTAACATCTTCTTCTATGTTGTGAAAGCGTTCTTCTCATCTTCCATCCTTTCATTTTGTAGAAAATTCCACCAGCTTAATGCAGGGCCCTTCATTTTGGATTTTACAGCTCTGACCTTCTAATTTTTAGAGATACTGTCACATTCAAAATAGTTCTCCAAGGCCTCTATCCAATCCATACATTCTTTAGGGTCTATTTTCCCAAAAAACATGGGAATGTCAAATTTCTGATCTCTCCTCCCAACTCTCTTAACAACTTAAAGAAATTTGACTTGCTCTGTTAGTATCTCCTCCTCCTCCTCCTCCTCCTCCTCCTCCTCCTCCTCCTCCTCCTCCTTCTTCTTCTTCTTCTTCTTCTTCTTCTTCTTCTTCTTCTTCTTCTTCTTCTTCTTCTTCTTGCTAACTCCACATTTGTCATTCTGGTGTGGACTTCCTCCCCTTGAGAGCTTTCTATTCTGTCACCCATTCTTCACTCCTTCCAAGATCTTAGTAGGCTCTGATACCACCTAATGCAGAGAGCACTGCTAGAAAATCTTGATGGGCTCCAACTCTTTCATGACTATTCAAAATCCTACCTTGGACACCCCAACTCCACCAATATCTTCCTAGGGTGTCTTCTTACTTTCCTAAAGAACCAATAACTTCCCCCTATTCTCCCTTAACTCTCCAAGTCAAGATTTAGGACATTGCAAATTCCTCTTTAGGGACACTTTCTCTAAACCAAGCACAATGCCTTAAAACTTCACCAGAGGCTTAGAACTATTAGCCTAAGTGATTGAAGACTTCAAATAGACCCCAAGGGTCAAGAATCCACCAATGGATTTGGTCTTACAAACTCTAGGATAACCAAACCCTAAATGGTCTAGGATTCCTTGTAGCCCTATCCAGAAGGTTTTTTGAACTTAACTCTCCACTGCAGGAGGATGCAATAGATTTGATTGGGTTTCTAGACACCCTTTATGAATTTTGTAAACCCCTTAAATCCTTATCACCTCACTCCACTCCTCCACCCCTGAACTCTCACAAAGCACACAAGCCTAATTAGCTAGTTTGGCTTGTTAAGTAAATGGTCAAAGGTGGGTTCATGGAATGAATTAAGAGACTTGTATGGCTTCCCCTACCCCAAAATAGGCTAAAACCACTCTTGGTTTAATCCTTCCAAACACATATTACACATGCATGTGACTGTACCAAAACGCTAGGCTAATTACATAAAGATAATTATCCTAGGGCTTGGTCTCATAAATAGTAGGACTAACTTTGACTTCCTGAGATTTAGGATTCTTATAGACCATGATCCTAACTTGTATTTTACAAGTGGCCGAGTAGATCCACTAGATAAATTTCAAGTTAGGATCATAGTGACCAAGTAAAATCTATATCTTTTAACAAACTTAATGAAAACACTTCAAAACAACTGGAATGCTTAATAAACTTAGGACATCACAAATTTATGCAATTGGATCCACAAGATGAATCCGAACCAGGCCATACACTGTCAAACTAGCTCAAAACACTCTTCTATTTTCTCCTCTTAACATCAAGCTTCGTACATGGTGAGTTATCTCCTTCATGGAAGGAATCATGTCACCTAATAACATCATCTAGGAATTTCAGATGCATCAAGAAGTTGGTATGGTTGGTTACAGTGAAGTTGTCATTCTTCGAGCAATATTTTGCAAAAGTTGCTCATGCAACATTTTTCAAAAAGCCAACTTTTTGGCAACATATGAGAAAGTTACTATTTTGGGAAAATGCTAACCTTACCAACCCCCAAGGGTGTGAGAGAGGTTCAAGACATGACAAGAACCACATATAAGGACTTAAAACATAAACAACTAACCAAACAATAAAATCAACAAACTAACATGATCTAACTATGGTTCAGGACCCTAGGTTTATAACTCACCATAGGTCCTTCACCTTACATCATACACCCACACAACCACACACAAACAAGGGTGATCTCAAGGATTCACCTTATTACAAACACAAAAGAAAGAAAAGAAGAACTTCAGGAGGTGCCCTGCACCATTAATGGTCTTAGATTGAATATCTAGGATGAGATTGACATGTTGAATATTGGTTTGGGTGAGGATCCTTATTAGTATGCACTGAAGGTAGAAGATAAGTTGAAAGGGAGACATCAAGGTAAATTCTAAGGGAAAGATAAGAAACATGATTCAACAAAAGATAAACTGAGAGTTGAGAAGGAACCGAAACCTATTGAAATAAGCTGAAGGGAAGGTAGAGGTGTATTCATAGGTACTTGTTATAAGTATGGTGAAGAAGGACATTAGTCATTTGAATGTCCCCATGTAGATAGGAAGGTCGGTAGTCACTAAAATGTTATGGTCAATGAAGTTGCAGAGAATGAACCCAAGGTGGAAGGTGTGAACCTTTTACTTAGAACATTGTTACCCACGAATCAAGTTGATTCTTTTCAGAGGAAGAACTTGTTAAGGATTGTGTGTAAGTCTGGTGGTAAATGTTGTAAGGTTATTGTTGATGGAGTAAGTACTAATAACTTGGTTTCTAAGGAGATAATTCAAAAGCTTATTTTAAGGAGTTTGAAACATCCTTGTCCTTATATGATAAGTTGGTTACAAGAAAATAATGTAGCAAAGGTAAAGGAGAAATGCATGGTAAGTTTTCACATTGGTTCTTATAAGGATGAAGTATTATGTGACATTTTTGATATAAGTTCTTGTCATGTTTTACTTGGGAGACCCTAGCAATATGATAGAGAGGATATTCATGACTGTAAGAGGAACCTCTTTACTATCCTGAAAGATGGACAATTTTATTTTGATTCGTTTAAAGGATGAAGAAAAATGGATGAACTTGAGCATTGGTAGCAAATTTGAGGTGACTATAGGGGTTGGTGCCAAAGTTAAGGTTCAGGGATCTAAAGGCACTTCAGAGAGTGTTTGTGCTAAGAGAAAGAAAAAGAAAAACCAAGGCGTAGGTGTATCGGTTAAGGACTCAGAGGACATGTATATCAAGAATTAGTTTGGGATCTATGTGATGGATCCTAGAAGATATTTGTGGAGCTAATAGAATATATTTTCATACTTGGGGTCTCCAATACATGAGAATCCTAGGGAATTTGGCAATCTTGTGTCAAAAAAAAATATGTTTAAGTTCATTTTTCTTCTCAGTAGGTGAGTTGGCAGAGCTCAACGAAGTCTGGTTGTTCTCAGTTGTTTTAGTGCTCGGTTCTTAGTGGAAGGAATTTTTTTCTTCACTGAACAGATTTGGTGTCTATTGGCAGCATTGTTTCATTGCATGGGCTTGGTTGCTTTGTCAATGTTTGGTACTGACTTGGGGGTCTCAATTGATGATTTCACCTACTGGCTTGTGTGGATTGAATGAACATTGGATATTGCACCCATGATTGGAGGGGGTCATTGTGATCGTGTAGAGTTTCGTGGCATGCGGATTTGATGCATTGGATATTCTGTGGACCTAAATATGATTTTGTGCTTTGTTCTATATATTTATTATTTGCTTACAACTGACTGGGTTTTATTATGATTCATCATGGATTGTATTGAGCCGACTGTCATTTAATATTTGTTTTTGAAGTTGACTTGTGGCTGTGTTGTATAAAATAAGTGTGTAGGTATAATTTGAGGGAGATAGTGGAGGTGGAGAGAGAGTTGAGAAGAAGATAATAGTAAGTGGGTAAGAAGAAACTTGAAATATTGCTTGGCGGCTTGCGAGCACAAGTTTAGATCTAGTTTTTTTCACTTAGGTGTAAGGTAGACTAGTGAAGTCGGATCCTGTGAGATCTTGTTGAACTTTCTGTTGTGTTGGGTCATAACTGGGAAGGCCTTAAAGCCCGACATGTTGCATGTAATTAGATATGAAAATGATTATAAATTGATATAATTTTTTATATATATGTTGTGTAGGAATGTTTTGGGTCCCTTAAAAATATATTTCATCCATAATAAAAAATTGAATACATTGATATTTTCTACTTTCGATTCTACCAAGATGCCACGTGAACATTTTGATGTTTCAAATGAACCCTTGGAACTTCTAAAAGGTTCTAGCTATCTAAAAAGTTATAGTGGAACTATTTTTTTTTATGTGGATGTCCAGGTATGAAAAAATATTGATTCTACTAGCCCACTAAATCTTAAAAGTTCCCATAGAAGAAAAGGGATCTAGTGGAATGATAATTTTATGAAGTCAAATATCACTTCAACTTTCTTTCTCTCAAAGGTGAAGCACTAGAGCTATCCACTTTTTTGATGTGGATGTATTTGTAGAATTTTTTTTTTATTTGTCTATTCTATTGTATCTTTAAAGAAGTTCTATAAAAACTAGAAATCTCCAATAAGAAGATCTAGCTTAACTAACATCATTAATAATGAGAACCGATAAAATTATTTCCTTCAAGCCTTGCATACGAATTATATGGAGTGTTGACTTTCACATTAATAAACTAATAGTGCTCCAAATAATTTGATATCTTTTTACCTATATCTTTTTTCAATGAATTAAGTTTCTAGAGTGGTTGTTCCCTATTGTGTCTCTATAACACTTTTTTTAATTTCTCATGTGAATCACACTACAATATCGATTTTTAGAACCCAATTATTTTCCAATAAAAATGTAACTAAAATAAATGAATGGCTGGCATATATAAATGAGTAGGTTCCCCTAAACAAACAAAGAATAAAAAAAATCTCATGAAAATTTCTCTTGCAATTTTAGAACCCTTAACTAATGCAAGAGAATTTGAAACTAGCATGGTCATTTTGCAATAAGAAAATTAAAAACTGAAACAATAAATAGAACTCTTACACATAGAAATAAATGATGCAATAGGTCATTTATATAATATTTATATATAAGACCTATGATAGATCCAACATTTTGAAATTGGTGGCTAGTGGGAATACTAATTTCCTTTTCATCATGAAGAGAATACAAAATTTAAAACTCATACTAAATCATGATCTTCAGATGTTCATCAACAAATAGTTGGTTTCCAATGTCTCCACTTGCATTGAAATAATTTCCAACCCAAAGTAACTTGTAAATCCTAGGATGGCCAGGTTAGTTATATAGAAGGCCTCGTCATCATCATTAATTTATACAACATCTAATATGAGAGCCTTTAGAAATATTAGGAAGGAATGCATAAAAATATGTCAATTTATATAATTTCTAATGTATTTTTTGAAACTATAATCTAAGCCTATGTTGTACATATGTCTACATGTATACACTAAGGACTAAAAATTAGAACCCTGCATAATGAGAGAGAAAGGAGAATATAGAGAAAGAGAAGTAGCATCCAAAAAAAATATTGATGGAACCTATCCCCTTCCCTAAAATATGAGTTGCACAATCATTATCATCTTTATAGAGAAATATCTTTTGATTTTCAATTTTCTCATTTTGATGCAACTAAGAATAGTATCATTTTTATTTTACTCTTATTTTTAACACTTGACAATTTGATATACATTCACTTCATTGTCAGAATGTCATGGTTTCTCTATTGTCTACACATATCCCTTCTTCAATATGGCTACATGGGCTTCAATTACATGAAGAATAACATTTTCTCTTAATCATTATCATGGCCCTCACTTAAGTAGCATCTTCACAAAAAAAAATTCTCTCTAATTTTTTTATTCTTAATACTTTAGGGAACTACAAGCATTAATATTTATATATCTAATAGCCTATAAAAGTATTATCCTCTATTGCCTCCACAATAGTTTCAAATCTCTCTATTTCTTATATTTGAATCTTTATATTTCACTTCTCTTCCATCTACAAATATATATTTTATAGATTCCACTTTTCGTATTCAACTGCCTATAATTACATCTATGAATCTACTTTGAGGTCATTGTGTGGATGCATATCAAGAGATGGATCTAGTGACTAAATTAGTTATTCTAATTACAATAAACACCTCTAATTTATCATTGTGACTTGGAATTATCGACTTGATATTTTACAAAATTAATAGTAGAACCCATCTAATATTGACACTTGCATTGATCACTAAAAGAATAGGTACCTCTTCAAATAAATATGATTTGGTGTTAAATTCACTAATGTCATCTATCTTTAGATGAAATCTGCATCAATTATAAGTTTATATGCAATATATAAATCATCATGAGATTTTTGATCGCTTCCAAGAACTAGTAGTGAATTTAAGGTAAAATGCATCACGCATACATTGTTGTAACACTTGTGACCTAGCCCAAATTAACAACCAATTAAAAAAAAAAATTTAGAGGTAGTACAACATATGAAAGGATAAAAAATGTCCATCAATATTAGATATTTTTCTACAAGTGTGGCCTACAATTCTAAATATTAGTTGTCCCTGCATGGCATAAGAGGATAAAGGGAAACACATAATGGCTTGGAAAATGCATTTTCTCTAATATTGTGACAACTAATATTAACATAAAACCTTAAAATGTTACATCAACTTACAATTCTACCATTTAATATTTCATAACAAAATGCAATACACAATGTTAGCATAATCCCATACACAAACCTCTATTTATCCTTCCTTTAACACAATTAATGGTCTTGCTTTCAAATTTATAGCTTTAATTGTGCTCTTACAACCTAATTTAGGGTTTCACCTCATCACTTGTGGAATGTAAATGTACTCTTATTTTCAACTTGTGGGACCATGTTATCCATAATTTTCATGCAATAAGAGAGATAAAGAGCACTTCCAAAGTTTACAATTTTTCGCCTTCTCAAATTTATGTGCCACATGCTCTCATCTTGTTGTTGCCTTTATCCCTTCTCACTGCACAAAGATGGAAGGATAAAATTTTATAAAAGTTTAACTCGTTGCCAACAAATGCATGTCAAGCTCATCATATTTTTGCATGTCTTTCATATTTAAAACATTTTGTGTATTTTCAACTAATTTAGAAAATAATTCAAAAGACTATATTCATTTACCCATCTTTGTGCAAATTTCTTTTCCTATTTTAATCAATTAAAATTAAAATGACTTAGACATCTTTCTTCTTCACATACTAACACTCACAACCCGCCATATTTTTTTATTAAGGATCAAACAAGTTTTCAAGGGACCCAAAACTATTTTTACAAAATCCCTAGAATGCATAAAATAGAAAGAGATCAAGAAAGAAGACCTAATTCAATTTTTTTAAACCCTC
>MU227990.1:997586-1020838 GCA_018584345.1 Thuja plicata | reverse complement strand
TTGTATTAGAAATAGTATAGTGTGATAATATAGTATGTTTCCATCAATGCCAAAGGGAGAGATTGATGATATATAACTGATTGAATGTTTGATAATGTTAAGTTGAAGATGATGCAAGACATTAAATTAGTTAATGGTTTGTATTGTCATTAATGTCAACTTAATATCATATATATGGTCATATACATAATGCCAAAGACTTCAGATAATCAATGGAACAAAGGTTATTCTTTCAGCAATGCATAAAAGTCAAGTATTCACTAAGTTATAGACAACACCGACAGAGTGCACAACACCGGTAAAGATAGAGATAAAGTCATAGTGATGCCCAACGAGTAGAAGACAGTGTTTCCTAACAAAGTAGAATCACAAGATGCCCCATGAGCTAAAAATAGTGTTTCCTGACGAGAAAGATCCAATGATGCCCGACGGATGGAGATCCTGAAGTTAACTAAAGTTGCACCGATGGAACTGGCAGTTGTCACCGGCGACAAACTGCAGAATTGATAGACAGAACATAGACATTAGAAAATGAAAAAATATCTAGTTGGCAGAGCTTAAGGATAGACTTGACTGGTTGTTTTATTTGTTTTATTCTACCACAGTTAAGTAAGTGATTTAAAGATGATTTATACAGCTAGCAAGAAGATAACTACGAGATAAATTAGGTGTTAAAGTCATAAATCAATTTGGCTGGATTGTTTTTCATGCCAAGAATCAAGAATCAAGAACCAAGAATTAAGGAATATCATGTCTATATAAGAGACAAGCATAATTCATTTCTAAAAGAAATCATATACATGGGGGAGGGAATTGAAAGAAGCTGCTGAAGAGAAACTGATGAAGGTTAAACTTCATGCAGTCCTAATCAATCAAGCTAAGGGTGAGCTAAAGAACTCTACTGACACCGACGAATAGTGAAGCATAGCATCACAGAGCAAAAAGTGTGAAGTACAAAGGAACTGAATTGATACATTAATCAGAGAGGTATAGTAAGTAAATAGATCTGAATATCTGCAATTCAAGTTGCATTAGAAATAGGTCATTGTGTTTCAGTTTAGCCATTGAAGCATTAAGTCTCTTAATAGAGAAGGACTAAACTATCTTCTATAATTGAGGTATATCCTAACAGAATACCAAAAAGGTTGATTCATGATAGTAGAATCAGTCTTACCTAAAGCCTATTGACAGTCTATGAAGGAGGCTGATTCAAAGATGGTAGTAAGATTAGCATAAAGCCTATTGATAGTCTAGAGGCTGATTCAAGGATGGTAGCGTAGATGCCAGATACTTAGTGACAATATATGTATAAAAATCCTCTAACAAGGTCACTCTTAACAGTGTGTTTTTAACCTTTAACAGGGTTGGCTCCTAGCAGGGCTCCCTTTAGAAGAGTGAAAATTTGGGGCACCAGTCCCAGTGGTTTTTCCCTTAAAAGGGTTTCCATGTTAAAATCCTTATGTTATGTACGTATGGTTTATTACTTTATTGTTTTACATTTCACATATGCATTTATGGATTGTTTGGTATACTCTGCATATTTACTAAGTATCGGTAAATAAGTTTTACTGCTTATCAGTTATCAAAGAGCAGAAGGACAGACAAGGTAAACTGACAGACATTTATTTATTTCAAGTATTTCAAAGGCATACATCTTTTATGGACTTAATAATCTAAGGTGTATTAATTGGTGGATAGAAGTTTAAAGGATAAATTTTGAAGGCCACTGATTCACCCCCCCTCTCAGTTATTACTAACACCCATATGTAGGCTGATATTCCATGACACACAGTAGCCTTTAGAGCCATACATATATAGGTACGTAGGTGCGATGACCCAGCCCACACTTGGTAAGATAGAGCAGTGATAGTCCTAGATAGATTACATGGCAGCAGTCATATGGCAGCCTTGGATAGACACAAAGGTTTGGGATGATGCATGTCATGAGTTATCATATATTTTCTATTCACGTACTTTGATTGGTCGTACCATTAGTATCATTGAGCACTTCTTTCTCATGTGAGTATTGCGCCAGTTCTTGAGACCACAGGATGTTTCTCAGCAGTTTTGCACTTATGCCTGATTCGTCGATGAGACGAAGAGGGTTGGAAAATATAGCTCGATAGGGGTCAGAGTATGATTGATGCTCGAGTACAACTAGCTAGGTGGGGTTATATGGTTAGGGTGATAAATGCAGGTATGACACCTGCATACAGAGATCACATGTTAGCACATCCACCCCTAGATATATAGCTCCTGTTGGCCTGATTCCTCATGTACAACAGGTGGTATGACCATCACCATAGCAATAGGTACCTCCATAGCAGTAGGTATAATAGCCACCCTTACAGTAGTAGGAGAGGGTAGCACAACCTAGGACCTCCCAGACTGATATCCCTATTAGACCCATGGGGTCAGATGTAGGTGTTGGGCCCAGTGGTAGTCAGGATAGAGCCGCTGAGCAGGGAGATGATACTATCATGGCTGATGCTATTATGACTGATCCACCAATAAGAAGACAGGTAGCGCAGTTGCAGGAGGCTCTCTGGAGGGTCTGAGAGAGAGATAGATAGTCACAGAGGGAGCGAGATGACCTCCATCCAAAGGTGATAGTTTAGGATAATTGGATAGCTGAGCGAGACTGAGAGATCCAGGATTTATGAGAGGCACTGGCGAGATCACAGATAGAGATGAGGTATGAGGTTGCCTAGGCATCTTATTACTATTCTTCTTACACTATTGTCATACCTAAGGCAGCAGATCAGATTCAGCCATTTTTAGAGTATGCTGGGGCACGGGTCGCTCCACTGGGACCACCTCCACCGGTTCCACCTCCATTGGTTCCACCTCCTTAGCAACAGGGTATACCACCCCCTCCACCTCCACTGGGTGGTTAGATGAGATACCTTGACATACATATTGTACCACCATTTTGACATATTCTGCTCGAGTAGCACCCTTGTACATCTGACTGATCGATATATATATATATATGAGCTCAATTTTGGCATCATTGTACTTGTTTATATATTGCTTATGAGATGTATGTCTTATGAGATGTTTCTTAAATGATTTAGATGTATGGATTATAAATGTATTCAATGGATGAATATGCAAAATGTTTATGCACATGTTTTATTGATGTATGAATGAGTGCAGTCTAATGATAGATGATAGATGGATAAATGCTATGTATGATTTGAGCTATGCTTATAATGGATGCACATGTTTATGGATATATAAATGCAAATGAATGTATAGAAATGAATGTAATGCAATGGATGCAATTGTACTAATCATCTCTTGTAGGATATTGTAATATACAACAGGTACTAACCAAAAGAATATGAACAAAGATCGAGACTGAGGACCAGACATTGTGCAGTCAAGAGGAAGCCATGATGAAAGATGAGGACCTTTGAAGAATGAGAAGACAATGAAGAGAGCACCAAAAATTGCCACGATGCAAGTCTAAAATGTGAATGCAAGCCTAAGCTAAATGAAACCCTAGGACTTGGTAGTTGGACTTGTCATATTTATCATCATCATGTACTTTTGGAACATCAGAGTCAGTACAATCCTTACTGGTGCCGCTGCAACCATAAGAATATGAATATGACTTTCATTAGATAAAATGTAGGTGTATAGTCAGAAAATGGAAGCACTTCCATTTTAGACTTGTTTGCCTTCTGAGTAAGTGGTTTGGGGTCATGAAAAGTGCCTTGACTGGGTTCCTAATCTTGACAAGGCTTCCCCCCTATTCTATCCTTCTTCCACTCCTGTTTAGCCTTATTTCTGCATTCTGAACTGCAAACTAGTGATTCTGAGCTTCAGGGTCAGGGTCCACCTTTTAGTTCTATGTCGACCTTGACCTTGACCTAGGTTAGGGTCAACCTTGACCCTGACCTAGGTCAAGGTTGACCTCCACCTTGACCCAGTGTTCAGATCCTGGGGTCTCACAGTTTTAGATGTCGGTCTTTGCAATAAGTATTTTCCCACTTCTGGGTCGGTTGTTTCAGGTTCTGAAGTGTTGATTCCTAAATTATATTTAATATAGGTCCTCTCTTAGGGGCAAAGTCTTTTATGGAAATTTAATTCTCCTATTTCGGCCTCCTTAGAAGATTGTTCCCTAGTTTCATATAAAAGGGAGCCTTCTCCTCTCATTTTCTCTAACGATAACCATCATTAAGCGAGCTAAGTCTTCTAATCATGATCAAGCATTCTCAAACTATCTTCAAGGGTGATTCAAGAAAGATAAGGAGTAAGATTTCAAGCAAGCATTCATCCATTTCAAGCATTCATTTTCATGAAGGAGATCCATTGGAGGCCATTGAATGATTCAAGCTACATAGTGCCCTTTCGGTGATCTCTCCATCCACCTTCTTCCAAGCCTATTCCAAATTCAAGAACCTGTTCAAGACTTGGTGTTGGAGATCTAAAAATAAGAGATTGAATAAATCTTATCTTTCTACGTTCCACATCTTGAAGCATACTTGTGGATCCAAGGATTCAAATCTGCCACAAGGACTTTTACAAGCAAGGTGAATTTAAGCATTTACTTTGTCTATTTCTACCATTTCAATTACATGTATTTGAGATTAATTCCAAAACCGGGATTTGACCAAGGCAAACCCCTCCCCCAAAACAAACAATCCTCTCTTTCTTACAAGTATAGGTTCAGAACAACATATTTGAGACCAAATCTGGATACCCTTTTCGGCTTTCTTTCAGACGGTGCGAACAGATTTTTTGTCAGACCTGGGCAGGTCAGGGTTGACATTATTGGGTCAGGGTTGACATTTGTGGTTCAAGGTCGACCTTTTTCATAAGATGACATCAAAATAGAAAAATATTTCTAGGTTTTGTTCATCTCTACGTTCTAGTTCAGGATCAACTGTCAGTTTTTCCAGAAACAGTCTACAGACCTCAGAAAATAGCATTCTTTGATCTGCAATATTTCAAGGTTAGTACATTTCTCCTATTTCTTCAATTACTTTCATATATCATTTCTTTACATATAATTCACAGAATTTAAGATTTCATTCTTGTTATTCTCCTTTCTAAATAGTTGATTCATTTGTGCATTAACCCTTCTTTTGGGTTGATCAACTTGGATTTTCCATTTGTGCATTTGGGAATAAAAGAGGAACATCTTATCTTCTCCCTAATCACAATTGCAATACGCAATCAATTAAATTCAAGTAAATATAAAGTAGGGTTAAGGAATTCAACACACTCTAAGAAAATCAAACAATAATTAACAAATAATCTCCTAAACCCTATTTCATAAATTACATTTTGGTGAACCCGCGATAGACAACTCTTTCTTTTTGGTGTTAGATTTACATTGTTTATGCTATATGTTGCATGTTCTTTAAAATTACATTTAAATTCCATTAATGAAAATTGTATGTTAGTTCATTTGCATTGTATTGGTGCATGAGCTTTACCACATCTATTCCTACTTATAGTATCCCAGTTAGAAAAAGGCGTAGACTTATGGGTTCCTTTGATCCTGAGTCTTCCTCTCCTTTCCTTAGGATCCCGAATGATAATTTGATAACTTATGATTCCAATCCTTCTATGGAGCATAACTTTTCTCACTCATCTCATGATGAAGAGGATGCTTTAAGAGTTCCTTCTGAACAAGTGTAAAACCTTTCAACCGAACTTGATAAAATGGGAAATTGGCTTATCCAAGAAAACCATAATCAAGATTCCATCCAAGCTATAGAGACTCTTAAGAAAGGTCTCCGTGATAATGATCAAGGTGTTAATTTCTTGCATAGTATTACTCATCTTGTGAATTTGAATGTTAAACCTTTAGCTCAAGAGGCTCAAGAGTTAGGATTCACACCTATTGTCACTAGTGTAGGACCTTCTTCTGTTCCTCTACCTAGTATTCCTACTTACACTCCTCCTTTGATAACAACTTCTCTCCCAAGCACACTTATTCCTTTGAGTGCTCCACCGGTATCTTTACCTACCTCACAACCTACATATCATAGTGTGCCTTTTACTTATACTAATCCTCTTCCAACTGTGGTTCCTAATGTTCCACCGGTTGTGTCTTCTATTCCTGATGCTTCTTACACTTTTCCTAGTGTTCCTAATATTGCTATGCCACATTTTTCCTCTAATGATTCTACAATTATTAGTTTGGCTCAAACTATGTCATCTTTACAACAACAACTTGCATCTTTAACTCAATCAAAATTTAGCATTCCTACATGTGATATGGGTAGTCCTTTATCCCTAGACATCATTCATGCTACTGTCCCTCAGCAAGTTGATATGCCTCATCTTGAGAATTACAATGGTAAAGGTGATCCTGTTACTCATGTTAAAACATTTCAAATCCTTTGTAGTGATTATGCTCATGACCATAGGATTTTAGCTAAATTGTTTGCCAGAACCTTTCGAGATAAGGCTTTACAATGGTATTGTTCCTTACCTCCCTATTCTATTGATTCTTTTCCTAAACTTGCTAATTCCTTCATTCAACAATTTGAAAATAATATTGGACCACAAGTGTCCTTATCTGATTTAATGCATTGTAAACAAAACACTAAGGAAAAATTGACTGATTTTATTGGTAGATTTAAGCATTTGCATGCTCAGATTTCTTATCATATTCCTGATATGGATATTCAACATATGTTTATTTCAAATTTACAAAAAGATATTGGGGATAATATTTTGCTTACTGAATTTACCTCCTTTCAACAATTGTGTGCAGCACTTCACCATTATCAATTACAAGTGAGTCAGTTTGAGAGCAACACTCCAATGGCTCCTGTTCCAGTTGATAAGGGTGAAAATGCTCCTAATCCTAATAAGTTTCAGAAACCTAACAACTATGTCAAGATTAATAAACATATGAATGTGGTTGTTGATCAAGTTGTGGCTACATCTAATAGTGTTCCTACATCCACTGCTTTCCGTATGAATCGTATGTTTACTCCTCTCTCTGAAACTTTGCATTCTATAATGAGTAGGTTGTTAAGTGCTAGTATGATTACTTTGCCTCATTTTCAACCTCTTCTTCCTACCACAATAGCTTCAAAATCCTTTGATTCTAAAGCTTTCTGCCAATACCATTGCCAGAATGGCCATGACACTGAAAAATGTTACTCTCTAAAGCATAAGATTCAGGACTTAATTGATTCTAAAGCTTTGTCTGTTGATAATTTTGATGGTAATGGGAATAAATATGTTTCTCCTGCTAATCAAAACCTTCAAATCTATACCAATCCTTTACCTACACATGATACTAATAATATAGCTCAACCATCTTCTGTAGACATTGTTTTTGATTTAAAGATGGATGATCTTAATAACATTGTTAATCATGTGGAGAGTGTTACGCCATCTCAACTTATTGTTCAAGATCCTTCACCTCCTCTTCAACTTCCAATTCTACCTAAAACTCAAAAACCAACTAAGGATAAGCGACCTAGGGAACTTTTAATTACCTCTGATGATTCTGAAACAATTAAAGCTCCCGATGGTCCCCTTTATATCTATGCTAGGATTGCTAAGATACCTACTCGTGGCTGTCTATTTGATCCCACATCTTTAATAAATGTCATTACTAAGGAGAATCTTTTTATGAAAGGCTTACAACGTGATTTTTATGATTCATTTGATGCATGGATCCAAACTTGTAATGGCTTTCTTTACCCTGCACTTGGCTCTATTAACTTACCTGTTGAACTTTGTGGTAAAGTTATAGATACTACCTTCATTATTATTCCTACTTCTGATCAATTTCAAATCAAATTTGAATTACCCTAGATAACTGATATGCATGCAATTGCTTATCACATTCATAAATGTCTTAAGTTCATTCATAATGGAAAAGTCAAAACAATTAATCATAGTTTGTTTCAACCTTCTAGGCCTAGAGATTGTGCTACTCTCGATTTTCTTTGGCCTTCATTACCTAATTCATGTCCTTCTTGCCCTGATAATCTCTTTCACTCCTATCAAGCTTACAAACATCCCAAAATTGTTGAGTTAAGTATGCCTCAAATTGATTCCAACCATGGTCTTTTGCCTACTCCTACAATGCCTCCTTTATCCATTGTTGCTAATAAAATTGATCAAACTTCTACTCTTCCATTACAACCTATTGAGAATCCTCCTATAGTACCTGGGAAGGACCCTATTGTCATTCCTCCTAGTTCTCAACATGTGCCAAATAAAGTTAAATGTAACAAATCTGTTAACGAACATCGTAAGAAGTGTAGAGCTAATGCTAGAGCCCGTGATTCTATGATTCGAAACTCATTACCTACCTTCGATCAACATATGTCAGATGCATTGGATGTTAATATTCATGATGTTAAGACAAATGATTATGATGATCCTATTTGTATCTTGGATCCTATTTCAATCAACCTTGATGAGGAGTACACTCTCGATGATCCTATTGATCTTAGTGATGAATATGAGACCATTGATCTTGATAATGATTTACCTCATATGCTTTCAACTCAATTAAAAATTACACCTAGTAATGAGAATTGTGATTCTCAAGAGGATCCTTTTTTGGAATTGGATATCATTCCTACTATATTGGATATAGTCCCTCTTGCGATTTGCCCACCTACCCTAAATAACATAAACCAAGATGGGGAGGGTTGACAACATGATTGATTGGCTCATCCTTTATGGTAGCACTTTTTGTGCTTATATGTTGTATTGTGCTTCCCCCATAATGTGTTTTTCTAAATTTTTGTTAGATTCTTTTATACTACCCTTGTTACTCTGTTGGTGTAAGGTGATAAAGGAATCACATCTGTTGTTCAATTCCTCTATATGTATCTACACTCTTCTATATGTTGTTTCATGTTATGTTGTACTTGTGCTATTGTTTGTAACTATTTTCCTTGCATAATCTGCTTGGATCTGTGACATGGTAGCATTAATTCTTTTTGGTCTCCATGTTGTGGTCCAAAAATATTCCTCTTCATAATTCTTAAGTTTCTTTCCTCCTTTGTGATTGTCGTTCTACTTTCTTTGGGGAATGATGTCAATTCATTTGAAATAATATTATATTTCTATGTACATGTTATCTTATGATCATACTGACCCCACATTAGGTAGATCCCTTTTGTGTTCTTATGTATGTTTATGTTTTATTTCCCTTGATTTGTCTTCCTTTGGGGGCATCTCGCGGTGGAAACGTAATCCGTAGAGTTGTTGATGTTTCCATTAAAACCATTGCTCCTGTGAAAGTGTTAGCAATGACTTTAACGTGGGGGCATACACTCTACGCACTTTTTTGCACACACACATGTTCAAAATATTTTTCAAGATTTAAAACTTTTTCACTTTATGGATTAAAAGAAACTAATCCTTAAAGCATGGTCATTTTTACTTTTTAAGGATCTCTTGATCCCTCTAGTTTAAATTTACACGGATCTCTTAATCCCGCCAGTTTTCAATTTACATTTTTTTGATCCTTTTAAGAATGGATCTCCCTGATGGGTTGACTAGTGAGTAGCCACATTCAATAGGAGGTTCAACTCCGTCTTTCCAGTTATACTTTTTGTGTGGTTCACAATGAGACATAAGTTCTCATTGGGCAAGATAATCACACTCCTTTTTCTCTCTCCTTAAATAAGTGATGTCTCTCTTATCATGATCTCAGGGTGGATAAAGACTTAAGTACCTTAGGGGCTTGAGGGTTTCTTTATCCCCTTTTGGTTCCAATAATATTGTCTTTTCTATATATTCTCCTTTACCAAGAGTTTGTGTTGAGCTCATACTCTTGCTAAAGTGGGGGTTAAATGTATAGTCAGAAAATGGAAGCACTTCCATTTTAGACTCTTTTAGCCTTCTAGGTAAGTGGTTTGGGGTCATGAAAAGAACCTTGAATGGATTCCTAATCTTGAAATGGCTTCCCCTTGTTATATCCTTCTTTCCACTCTTGTTTAGGCTTATTTCTACATTCTGAACTGCAGACTGGTGATTCTGGGCTTCAGGGTCATGGTCAACCTTTTAGGTCTATGTCAACCTTGACCCTAAACTAGGTCAGGGTCGACCTTGACCCTTACCTAGGTCAAGGTCAACCTCAACCTTGACCCAGGGTTCAGATCCTGGGGTTTCATAGTTTTGGATGTCAGTCTTTGTAAAAAGTATTTTCCCACTTCCGGGTCGGCTGTTTCGGGTTCCGAAGTCTCGATTCCTAAATTATATTTAATATAGGTCCTCTCCTAGGGGTAAAGGATTTAATGGAAATTTAATTCTCCTATATCAGCCTCCTTAGAAAATTGTGCCCTAGTTTCATATAAATGGGAGCCTTCTCCTCTCATTTTCTCTAATGATAACCATCATCAAGCGAGCTAAGTCTTCTAATCGTGATCAAGCATTCTCAAACTATCTTCAAGGGTGATTCAAGAAAGCTAAGGAGTAAGATTTCAAGAAAGCATTCATCCATTTCAAGAATCTATTTTCATGAAGGAGATCCATTGGAGGCCATTGAAGGATTCAAGCTACATAGTGCCCTTTTGGTGATCTCTCCATCCACCTTCTTCCAAGCCTATTCCAAATTCAAGAACCCATTCAAGACTTGGTGTTGGAGATCTACAAGAAAGAGATTGAAGACATCCTAATTTTCTACATTTCACATCTTGAAGCATACTTGTGGATCTAAGGATTCGAATCCACCATAAGGACTTTTACAAGCAAGGTGAATTTAAGCATTTATTTTGTCTATTTCTGCAATTTTAATTACATATATTTGAGGTTAATTCCTAAACTGGGGTTTGACCAAGGAAAAGCCCTCCCCCACAACAAACAATCCTCTTTTTCTTGTAGGTATAGGTTTATAACAACATATTTGAGACCAGATCTAGATACCCTTTTCAGCTTTCTTTCGAATGACGTGAACAGATTTTTTGTCAAACTTGTACAGGTCAGGGTTGACATTATTGGGTCAAGGTTGACATTTATGGGTCAAGGTCGACCTTTTTCTTAAGACAACATCAGAATGGAAAAATATTTTTGGTTTTTGTTCATCTCTGCGTTCTGCGTCAGGATCAACTATCAGTTTTTCTAAAAATAGTCTACAGACCTTAGAAAACAACATTCTTTGATCTGCAATATTTCAAGGTTAGTACATTTCTCCTATTTCTTCAATTACTATCATATATCATTTCTATACCTATAATTAATAGAATTTAAGATACCTTTCTTGTTATTCTCCTTTCCAAATAGTTGATTCATTTGTGCATTAATCCTTCTTTTGGGTTGATCAACTTGGATTTTCCATTTGTGCATTTGGGAATAAAAGAGGAACATCTTATCTTCTCCCTAATCAAAATTGCAATACACAATTAATTAAATTCAAGTAAATATAAAGTAGGGTTAAGGAATTCAACACACTCTAAGAAAATCAAACAACAATTAACAAATAATCTCCTAAACCCTATTTCATACATTACAGTAGGAAACGAACATATGCACCAGGGCATAAAAGCCAAGGTGACCTGAACATTGTTTCCAGTTTGATATAGTAAGAGTTCATAAGTAAACAAACAGAGAAATAACAATCAAGGAGATAGTTCTGACCTCCCCTTGGTATACAAATAAACAAGATCGAGGGATGTGAGGCTTTTCCACCTTAATACAGAAGCTTTTATCACATACACCTTCTTTATTTGACGTTGCCAGATCATCGAAACCATACCAATAGGCAGCAGACAAAGAAAATATTAGTGAAAAAAAGAACAGACAACATACAAAGAAAGAGTCAAGCATAGCGCAACATGTTTCAAGGCTTACGAATGTGTCTATGTTTGGGGTGTTGAAAATCACCATTGTGCTTGTGAGTGCAATGTGTTTGATTGCTATCGAGAGATGTTTACGTGTGAGATTTGATGTGTGTTTAAAAACATAGATGTGTCCAAAGAGTGTTGAAAAATGTTGTTTGATCGGGTGTTGAGAAACACCAGTTTGTGCCAATAGAGATTTTTCCTTTGACAAGATTACTGACTCAAGTGTAAATCAAAGAGCGATCAAAGTGGGGAATCATGCCCCCATATAATGAATGGATCGAAGTCCAACATGCAGATAGCGAGATGATGTGAGAAATCTCAAAAGTATAGCGACAGTAGGCAGACTCACTGAGAACCACTGGTGACTGTCGTGAGAGAGATTCTCAAGCATAAAGATCGATAACAAGATCTAGGCATCAACAGGCAAATGCAGTGAGAACCACTGGTGAATGATGTGAAGGAGAGCCTCAAGGAGAGATGAAGTTCTATGAAGCATCGGCAGGGAGATGCAGTGAGAACCACTGGTGACCGATGCAAGAGGAGAGAAACTCCAAAAGATAAGACAATGCCCCCTAGACAAGGAACATGCCCCCGAGTGTGACCAGTTTTAGTCCATGTGTAGTCAAGAAAAATCTCGAAGATGACTGAGAGTAGAAGCATGAGCACACTAAAGCAGGAAAGAAAACTAAAGTGAGAAAAGAAAACTGAAGCGAGAAAAGCAAACTGAAGCAGGAAAGAAGAATAGCAAATGCGAGAAAGCCAAGAGATGTTGCGACAGATAAAGAATTGCAGAACAAGAGGCACCTATTTACCAGGTTTTCACCATCTTGGCAGAAATTCTATTTTTGCTACCATGATGCATGTTTACCAGGTTTTCATCAATGGCACATTATTCTCTTTCTCTCTTTTTTTGTATTTTCATTTTTTCAATTTTTTTGTACTTTTCTTTTTTTGATTGTTTTTGTATTTTTGTATTTTTTGTTTTTTTGATATTATCAAGGCACCTGTTTACTAGGTTTTTACCAGGATAATAGATACATCAAAGCGTCTGTTTGCCAGGTTTTCACTAAGATGATCATTTTTTTAGGATATTTTACAATTTTTAGGATTTTCTCAGAATAAAGTATGTACATGAGCATGCAAAAGATATCTCAACGATAGAATTTCTTAAGGTGAAGAGCATTGATAAGCTCTTTGAGTTGTTCCCCCTCTGTGGTGGAGAGCTGATATGAGCCAGACCCAAATACTGTAGTAATAATATAAGGACCAAGCCAGTTTGGCTCAAATTTTCCTTTCTGAATCCGCTGTTGTTGATTCTTAGGATTCTCCCTCAGGATGAGATCACCCATTTGGAAGTCTCTTGGTCTAACCTTCTTCTTATAGCTCTTAGATATCCTCTTTTGATATGCTCTGAGATGATCGAATGCTACCTTCCGATGTTCATCCAGCAGTTCAAGTTTTTGTAGCCGAGATATTCTAATATCGTCATCAGCGGTGAGGCCCTTCAAAGAGACTCGCAAAGTAGGAATCTAAACCTCAATAGGTAGTACCACATCTGTGCCATAGACTAAAGCAAAGGGTATGGCCCCTGTTGGAGTTCTTATACTGGTGCGGTAAGCCCATAAAACTGGATTAATCTGGAGATGCCAATCTTGTCCAGATTTGTGTACCATACGGTGCAGGATCTTGAGAATTGTCTTGTTGGAAGCTTCAACCTACCCATTACCCTGATGGTAATAAATAGAAGACCAATGTTGAATAATCTTGAACTTAGTGCACAAATTTTTTAGATCTTTGTTCTTGAATTGTCCCCCATTGTTAGTGATTATAGAGAAAGGTACACCATATCTACAGATGATATAGTTTAGTATGAACATAGATACAGACTTGCCATCATCTACACTGAGAGGTACTACCTCAACCCATTTGGTAAAGTAGTGAGTGGTAGTAATGATGTATTTATGTGCTCTCGAAGAAGATGGATATATCAGACCCACTAATTTGAAGGCCCACTGTTGAAATGGCCAGAAAGTAATGAAAGGTGTTATACACTGAATTTGCACCTCTGATCTCAAGCTCTCTTGGTCTTGATAATCCAGTATAACAAGGGAATCATCTCCAGGTTGTGGGACCTATGCTAACTGAGATGAGACCTCTAGGTTCTAGGCTGGTTCCTCTTGGATAATCACCTTAATTTGCTTCTTGAATAGGAAAGTAAAAATTTGAGGGAAAGGGATAGAAGGATTGCTTGAAAGGGAAATGACTGAAAGCAAACTACCTACTAGGTGATGCACTGAAATTGGCATGGAAACATAACACACACATGATAAGTCCCTGGGTCAACTAACTCTGAATTGCAAGTAGAACACAAGTCCCCTGTATAGGCATGCATAAATATTTCATAACCAGGTAATGAGTAAACCAGTTAAAAGGAAAGACTTCTTCACAGTTAACAACTTTAAACAATGAAACATTAGTTACAACCTGCAAGCAGACATACTCTTCTGCAAGTAGATGCTGTGAAAGGACTGATTAAGAGGAATGAAACTATCCACAGTTAATCCATCAACAATCAAGACATATACAAACCAGCAGAAAAGAGACAAGGTTGATATAATTCAACAAATTGATCCAAAAACATAAGGCTCTGTATATTATCTTCTCACAGTGAGTTACAGACTCATACAAAAAATACACCAAGGACAAAGAAATGTCACAGAGCATGCCTTCTGCATAAAAATGAACTCCTGGGTTACAAAATCTCTTTGTCTCTGTCAGGAACTCAGAAAAGTTACAAGGACAGCAAGCACAAAAGGAAGAAGAACCGACCCTTGCAATTGAAACCTTTCTGCTATATATAGGGCTCAGACCATCTTGGGATCCCTTAGGATGCAACAAGCTTCAGATGATCATAGAAAACCTAACCCTAAAAACAAAGGAGAGAGGAAAAGAGAGAGAAGGCAGTCGAGAATGACCGGGTCAAAATAGATATTCATGGATATTTTCCTGACCTTCTCGATCTGGCAACTGGAAATCAGATTTGGTAGATGGTGGATAGTATCATTTACGTTCACTCTGAATAGTCATGCACACCTGTTCACCTATACTCCTCTGCAATAACTATCTTTCTTGTCTGTGAACAGTGCATAGCCAAGTGTTCATCTTATCATCGCCCAGGACTTCTTCTCCTTTCTTGTGGCACTTCTAGAAACTTAGTCATATCTCTGTTCTGCTCTGCAACACGTTGAAACTCATCCTGTTCACCGACATTGAAACAAATCTACTCAAATATCGGCAGACTACTCTGTGCATGGCCCCTCTGCAACTAGAAACCCTTCTGATCAAATCTGGAACACGAGCACAGAGAAACCATGGCTGCTGAGTGCTCTCCCCTGTCATCTTGCCACCATTTTTTCAAATTCAAAGTCCTGCGACCTAGCGACCAATGGGTAGTCTCCTTTTCGTGAGCATCGGTCCTTGACCCTAGTTAAATATCACGACCTGGCGACAAAGTACTTTTTACCTCTGTTTAACCTGAGCCAAGATCCAGTGACAAGGCGACCGTGTGAAATCAAAGTCGCAAGGCTTTTTCCTTAACTCACCTTTCTTCCCGCGACCTTGCGCCTAACTGCTACCTCAGACCGTCATGGCTTGTTTCTTGATTGCCAGATGCTATCTCTCTGTCTCGAGACCACGCGACAAAGCTTAGTTGCCAAGTCGGGGAATCCTTTGTCTGAGCCTTTGACCTTTCAAACAGCGCCTAAGTGTCCCTTAAAGCCCTATGGCGACATCGCGACAACCCCAAGGCACTGAGTCGGGAGTAATTTTCACGTAGGGCACTTTGATCCCCCGACCTAGCGACCACTGTTAGATCATCTGCTCTTTGCATCGGACGACTGGCATTTAATCACTTGAAAACTGAGGTTGCCCTTAAATCATCCAGCGATCCAGCGACTGAAGGGAAAGAATACTTAGTCTCGAAGTCGCTTGACCCATTTCCTTCATCTGGCGATTACCCGACTAACATCAGCATCCATCCACCATATGACACATGTCACACAGCCATTGGTTAATCTGTTGCACATTGGGGAAGCTGAGTCATCATTCTGTTTTGGCGACAAGGTGACCAAGGGCAACCGCCAAGTTGGGAGACATTTTTTCAACTGTTGAATTCTTCACGCGATCAAGCGACTGAGGGCGGGCCCCATTGTTGTGCCTTCATCCTGCGACATCCCGACTGAGGACTAATCGCGAAGTCAGAGGACACAGACAGAATATTCCTTATGGTCAAGAGACTACGCGACAAAGTGAAAAGCGAAGTCGGGAGATAAAAGGGAATATTCACTGAGGGTCACGCGATCACCCGACTGACTGAGAGGGTCCCACTTTTCACAAAGGCTTATGACATGGATCTGGCGATCATGCGACTGAAGAGAGGTAGCCAAGTCAGAAGACGTAAGGGGAATATTCCAATGGGTCATCAGACTACGCGACAAAGGAGAGGCGCAGAGTCAGGATAAGAAAAGGAATATTCACCCAGGGCAAAGCGATCAAGCGACTTGGAAAATAAGCACATGCTCTTAGTGACTTAAAAAAGGTAATCATGAAACATAACGAGCCAAGGCTTAGGGTTTTGCTTCGTTCATTTGCATGAAAGACCTAGGGTTTAGGGGTTTAAACAGAGCCAAGACCTGGGAACCATGACAGAGAAATGCCAGACAGGGCAGACTAGGCCAATTTGCACAGAATGGAAAATTTGGGCAACAAAAGGAATAAGCTCCTTGGCTGGAGCATGAATCAGATTACCATGTAGTTGACATTGTTTGCAAGACTTAGCAAAATGTGTAGCTTCCTTCTCCATATCAAGCCAATAGTAACCAGCTCTAATAAGTTTACGAGCCAGTGTCAAACCATTTGAGTGGGAACCACAAATGCCTTCATGTACCTCTTCTAACGTGCATTTGGACTCATCAGATTCTAGACACCTAAGGAGGGTACCGTCTAGACCTCGTCTATACAAGTCGTTAGCTACGATGGCATACTGTTAAGTACTACAGATTAGGTGACATTTTTCATTATGATTATATGTGTCAGGAATAATTTTCTCGTGAAGATAAGAATAGATGTGGTGGTAGTGGGATGAATCCTGTACAATGACTGAACAGATCATGCGGGAGTAAAGAGGGTCATAGGCAGGGTAGCATAACGTCTCCACTAGGAATTTGTGTCTAAAATAATTTTCCAGCATTTGTAACATAGAAGCTAGAGTAACCATAGCATTAGCTGCTTTATTATCTACCCTGGGAATTTGCTAAAAAGTAACATGAGAAAAATCTTTCTTAAGGCTGTCAACCATCTTTTTATAGGGCACTAGCTTTTCATCCTTTGTTTGATAGATGTCATTCACTTGATTGATAACTAGTTGTGAGTCTCCAAAGAATTTTAGCTCATCCACTCGCCATTCAGTAGTGATCTTGAGTCCAATGATCAAAGCTTTATATTCAGCAGTGTTATTGGTACAAGGAAACATCATTTTTTATGCCTTTGGTAAGGAATATCGTTGAGGTGTAATAAACAAAATTCCAGCTCCTGACCCCTGTTGGGTGAATGATCCATCAAAGAACACTATCCATGTCTGATGTGTAAGAAGCATGATGGACTCATCTAGGAAATTCATCCTTAATGGTTGATGATCTGTAATGGGTTCTTTAGCCAACTGATCCACAATCGCTTGCCCTTTGATAGCTTTTCTCTCAACATATTTAATATCAAATTCACTAAGAAGCGTGACCCATTTAGCTAGTCTACCTGTGAGGGTAGCTTTACTGAGTAAGTATTTCAATGGATCAATCTTTGTAATTAGCCTTGTAGTGTGAGCCAACATATAGTGTCGTAACTTCTGGGAAGTGAACACCACTTCTAAGCAAGCATTCTCAATTAAAGAATAATTCATTTTGTAAGAGACCAATGTTCTACTGATGTAATAAATTGCTCTTTCTTTATTATTTTGATCTTCTTGGGCTAACAAAGCACCCAGGGATGTTTCCGTGGCTAAGATGTATAATATCAATGGTTTCCACTGAATAGGAGGCATCAACACAAGCAGATTGGCGAGATATTGTTTGATCTATTGAAAGAATTGTTCACATTCCTTGTTCCATTCATAAGTCACACCTTTATGCAGAGTTTTGGTGAATGGTTGTGACTTGTCAGCTAATTGCGAGATGAAATGCCTGATAGATTGGAGCCGACCTTGGAGACCTATTATTTGTTTGATATTATGAGGTGGAGTCATTTCCATGATAGCTTGTACCTTTGCCAGATCCACCTCGATTCCCTTCGCAGAGATGATATAGCCCAATAATTTTCCTGAAGTAACCCCAAATGCACATTTCTTAGGGTTAAAACTCAACCTAAATTTTTCCATACGATCTAGTATGGGACCTAGATCAGTGAGATGTATCTTTCTGTCCATACTTCTAGTGAGTGTGTCATCCACATAGTCCTCCATTGTCATATGCATCATGTCATGAAATATGGTAGTGACATCTCTTTGATAAGTAGCTCCAGCATTTTTTAGACCAAAAGGCATAACATTCCAGCAGAATGTGCCCCATGCACAAGTAAAAGCAGTTTTCTCTTGGTCCTCTAGCACAATTCTGATTTGATTATATCTAGAAAAACCATTCATTAGTGAATACATCTCATATCCTGCTGTCATATCCATGATCATGTCAACGTTGGGAAGTGGAAAATCACCTTTTGGACATGCCAAATTTAAGTCTCTAAATTTAGTGTAGAACCTGATAGATTTGTCATGTTTAGTCACTGGGACTATATTAGAGATCCACTCTGCATAATCAATTGTTCGGATGAACCCAACTTTTAGAATTTTTTCCAATTCTTCCTTGATCAGTAGAGCCACATGTGGATGCATCTTCCTAAGTTTTTTTTGACTGGTTTCACACTTGGAGCTATTCATAAGTGATGCATGATGAGATCAGGATCCACACCCGACATGTCAGAATATGTCCATGCAAAATTTATCTTTTTTTCGTTGAAGAAGACTATGAATTCTTTAAGTTCCTCTATAGATAATTATTTGGCCACATGAATGATGTATGGATGTTCTTCTGTTCCCATATTTATCGGCTGAGTTGGCTCAATTAACACTAATGAGCACTTCTGGAAGTGACTCGGAAGTGCATCAAGTACCTCATCCTCAGGCGCCTTAGAGAGGTTTTCACCTTCGGATACGTCTTTTCTTTTTACTTTTTTTTTTGGCTTTGATACTGCCACAATGTGGTTTTCACCATCAGAGCGCCTATTTTTTATTCTTTTAATTTTGTGACTAAGATACTTGATGTCAGCCTCGGTCATGTTGACACTTTCTTCACTAGTGGAGGACGTCAGAGGTTTAATAGCGTGAAGGTAGCAGACTAAGGCGTAATCATTCTGGAATGTAAGGACTTCACTGGATGAAGAAGGGGAATTCCAGTCTATTAACTCAGGATGTTGGAGTAAAAGAGATGTGATAGGTTCAACTACGTTCATAGTATAGTCATCAAAAGCATTAAGTAGCAAGCTGAGAGCTAAATCGGTCTCATCCAAAGGTGAGTTTGAATCTTGCTGACCCCTAATGACTAAAGTAGAAGACGTGTTAACATTTTTGGACTCAGACTCAGACTCGTTAGACCTTTCACTAGACTCCTCACTTACGTCGAGAATTTTTTCATAAGATCCTTCTGACAAACTATCAAACTCATATTCATGAGAGTCTGTATCTGAACTCCGACTTGGGTGCTTGCACCATGAAGGTTTTTGAGTTCTTGCAACACTAGCCTGTTCTTGTGCCAACCGTTCTTGAAACTCAGGTGGTATGTATCTTTCACCTTGGAATTTAGGATCTTGCAACTCTTTCCATTGTTCATAGGTTATTGCATCAAAAGGAGTGGTTTTATCAGAATTGTTGTCAGTTTCCGCTGTACTGATGTGCGGTACAAAGTTATCTAGCTCAGCAAAGAATGCTTCTAGGTCTGAAGGAATGGGATAAGGAAAGGAATCCTCATTGGAGCTATCTTCTATAGTGTCGACTGCAGCTGTGCCTTCAAGTTCTAGTGAAGGTTCTACTTTTGGCACAAATTTGTTGATCCTTAGATGGAACATAACCTTTTTGAAACCTAAACCAATGGTGTCTTTTGTCTTTTGATCTATAGGTTTAATAGGTTCCAGTAACCCATTACCATTCACCCCTATCAGGCCACTCCCTTTGTACCCAAAAAATTTCATAATCTTAAGACCTTCATTGTTGGGATTTAGTTCCCGAGCCGGAGCAATATTTTCAGCTATGTTTTTTCCTTTACAAAGCCAAGCCTTAATAGCTCTTTCCTCATCTTCATCTTCCAATGGTGTAGAAGACCATAAAAAGGCACCATCATAAACTATCTCATGAGTAGCGGAAGATTTGTTGTTCTCAGAAGGTATCCCATAAGAATGAGGAGACAGAGGTAGAGCTGCTAAAGATAGCACGGGTTCTATGTGATATCCTCCCATGCCTATGTCTGTGATTTTCAGTGTCTGTTCTATGTCTCTGATCTTGGAATCATAGAGTTCTGTGTATTCTCTATTAGCTGGAACAAGACTATCAGCTGATTGAGTGAGCGCATTACAAGAAGAGCCCATACTGGCAGGAATTGTCACCTATGCACCTTGAAAAGAAACCTTAATACACTAATGGTATGTAGAAGGAACTACTTGTATCTCATGGATCCATGGTCTCCCTAGCAAGATATTATATGCAAGAGGAAGGTCTAGCACCTGTCATGTGACGTCTCTTTCAACTGGTCCAACCCGAATGGGTACCACAAATAGACCTTTAGATTTTCTCTCTTCTTCATCATAGGCCTTAATGGTAATTCTTTTGTGGGAATCTATGTGATCCTCACCATAACCTAACTGAGAAATAAAATGAGTGGAGCAAATATTGAGACCAACACCATTATCAATGAGGATGTGGTGGACTAGCTATTTACCTATCATGAATTCTATGTGAAAAGGAGCATTATGCAGGTGAATAATTGAGTGATCATCTTCTTCAGAGAAGGACAAATAATGCGGTGAAGTCAAGTGACCCACCATGGATTGAAACTGATCCAGATTGATGTCTTTGGGGACATTAGCTTTTGTGAGAGATTTTTCTAGAATCTACCTATGAGCAGGTGAGATCTTCAATAGCTCAAAGATAGTTATCTGAGCATTGGTTCTTTGAAGCTGGTTAAGAATGCTATAACTAGCAGTAGGAGGCGTAGGGACTACCTTTTTGGTCTTTTTGGCAGAGCCAACAATAGTCTTATCTACAGTTGTTTTTGGCATGGATGCAATAACAGGAGGGTCAGGACCCTTGATAGTGATTCTAGCACGAGATCTAGTAACAACATTCGCGCAATCTCAAGATGTTTTAGATTCAGATAATCAAGACCCAGGGCCTCTCAAAACAAATGAGGTTTTGGGTTTAGAAGCATTTCCACTCCCCATGCTAGTAAACATGTTACAATATTCCACTTCCATAGGCTCAATCATGTTGATAACATTATCATAAGTGGTGTGTGCGTAATTAACTTTGGCATTATTGTTCTGAGCGTTGGAGTACTCGCCTTTCTCGTGATGAGGAAAGCGATCTTTAAATGTCTGATGATCCAAATTCTTGTTATGATTCTCCACAATGATAACCTTGTTGTCAATCAAATCTTGGACATTATGACGCAATTGAAGATGTGTAGTAGTCTTATGACCTTTGTTTTGGTGGTAGTCATAGTACGCATTCTCATTCCACCAATGAGGTCATGGTTGCAGATCATATAGGCATTTTTCCAAAGGAGCAAGAATCTGATTTTGCACTAAGGTTTTGAAAACCACATCAAGCAGTTCCCCCAAAGAAGTAAACTCACGTTTGGGTTGTGGTGCCTAAGGTTTATTGCCAGAAAATCTAGAAGGTTGTTGAGTATTGGTTGTAGCCTTTTCAATAGCTTTGGTCACTTGTATACAGGAGGTGAGATTGAAGACCAATTTTGAAGAAATTGGAGTCACATTATCGACCACCCCATCATTCACAACATCCCTATTTTTGTTGGAAAACTTCCCTTTATCTTTGTTGGAATATGAGGAACCTTGTTTGTTATCTTTATTCAAGGTCAAATCACCTTTTCTAACTATAAATGCTTCTATCCTCACAGCTTGTTTTATCATTCTATCAAAATTAATGGGACCTTGAAGTTGTAATTGATACCTGAAATCAGGGGTGAGTTATCCAAGAAGATATAGAGTTTCTCAAATTTGGGTATTTTGCGAGGATAATTAGTGCAAAGTTGTCTCCATCTTTGGAGAAACTTCAAAAATGGTTCCCCTTGCCTTTGCTTGAGGTTGCAAAGGTCCCTTATGTTGACAGGATGTTGAATATTGTGAGAATAGTGTTGTATAAAGAAATTGGAAATCTCATAAAAAGTCTTGATGCCAGTGGGCAGTCACAAAAACCACTCCATGGCAGGTCCACCCAAACTTCATGAAAAAAGAGGCATCAAATATCTTTGATTATGTATAAAATCCATTAATAGGGCACCAAATTCTCTTAAATGATCCTGAGGATCAGTGGTACCCAGATACTTGTCATATTTAGGAAGCTCTACACCTTTGGGAAAAGGTGGCATAATGATACTCCTATCAAAATGAAAAGGACATATGCTTTCCATTGTGAACCGTTGCATGGGTTTATCCTTTTCCTTCATAAGTTGGCTGATTTGACCTTGCATGTCTTGAATTATTTTATGCAATTTGGAGATCTCACTTTCCTCTTCCTTAGCTACAAGCATTTCGACTTGGAAGTTTGCGGGTAACTTAATTGCTTGTTTTGCTAAATCTAGAAAGTATTTTCCTTTTTATTCTGCAAGGAGTATTTCAATCATTTTCATGAGAGCTTTATTATAATTTTCAGTATCTATGTTGTTTTTAGTTATTGGGTCATCATCATTACCAAGAATTTCATAAATGCTTTGAGTTTGATATTGACCCTGGTGATGCTCTTCTTGCTGAACTTTCTCATTTTGGGATTGATCGTTACCTCCCTTATATTGTGTTAGTAAACAGATTTGTCCTCTCTTACTTCTTAGGAATATGACTCTTAGTGCCCAAATTATGAATAATATCTGATTACAATAGTTGAAAAGTCGTTCTCTGATTACTGGCTTTTCTCTGAATTAGTAGGTACAACTCCCTTTTGGAATGATATGCAATGAATTATGTTTTGATCCTAAAACTAACACACGGTATGCTCTTAACCTGAGAGAAGAAGAGGCAAACCGAATTAAGCCTAAACAAAACTTAATCCAGGTAAGGAGAGCTTTCTAATCTATAAACCAAGCTGTAGAACTCACACATCTTATGAATTCATACACTCAGTACTAACTAATCTAC
>MU227990.1:969802-997307 GCA_018584345.1 Thuja plicata | reverse complement strand
ATAAAACACCTTCAATTGTCTCTGCAACATCAAGTATTCCACACCAAAAATTTGCCGACCTTTCATTAATCTTTCAACTTCATACATATAGAGCCAGGGGATGACCGTTACAAAGGAAGTTTAATCATTTCATCTCCCTCTAAATGACAGATGGCAAGAAACCACTTCTTTCACTAACTCATTACAAGGGAAAAGAAATGGAAAAGAACAGGGGAAGTTAAATCATTTGGCCTCCTTTCCCTTTTCCATCTTTGTCCGATAATCTTTGGCAGCTCTTCCATGGCCACGTGTTTGGGATTCTGTATGGAGTTCCCTTTCATTTGTATGATCATCTTGAAGAGGGCACCACATTCGTCACTCTTCGCTCTTTCTCTTTACTTTTCCATTTTACGTGGACTTGCGGAAAATCAGAAACGGGGTGCGTTTCTTTGCTTGCGGAAAATCTCTCTACGGGTGAGAACTCCGCTTGCGGAGAAAGAAGTTTTCAGTTCTCCGCAAATACTTTATTTTAATTTTTGAGTCAACATTTTAAACATTTCTCTCTTACCCATAAAATTGAAAAAGTGCTTCAAAAACTCGTTGTGGGGTCCACCACAGCACTCCTTATTTTCTGCCTTTACGGAAAATTACCTTCTTAGGTAGAATTCCGCCATGAAGAAGCTGAATTCTAATTCTCTGCTTTGACTCTTTCTTGATTCCAAATTTCCTTTTAAACATTTCTCTCTTACTCAGAAAATTGAAAAAGTGCTTCGAAAACCCTTTGTGGGGTCCACCACAGCACTCTTTCTTCTTTTCTGCCTTTGCGGAAAATTACCTTCTTAGGTAGAATTCCGCCATGGAGAAGCTGAATTCTAATTCTCCGCTTCGAGTCTTTCTTGATTCCAACTTTCCTTTTAACTGGTCCCCAGATCCGTTTCTATGCTGTAGGTAACAATTTCACTGTCCAGGACCATTTCTTTTCATAATATACTTCCGCAAACATTTCCATTCACATTAAGCAGAAAATCAACTTCGCTGGTAGAAACCCGCAATGGAGAAGATGATTTCTGAAATTTTGCAAGCTCTTGTTTAACTGTTGAATGGAGAATTCCGCCAGTGATGATTAGTTCTGCAAGGATTAAAATGATGCGAGAACCCCCATCGGATTAGGCACTAGACTACCCGTGGACTTATCATGCGTGAGGGAGAAATCCACCCGGCTAAGAGAAAGTGGAGGGAGAAGGGAAAAATGGAAACTCCGATGGTGATTCCCAATTACTTAAAGGACACTGACCTAAACTCAAACGTGATTAAACTTCACTAAGACGCAAAACTTCCACTTCTCTGAAATGGCTACATGTTTAAAAGTGGAGGCAACATATTGATAATTGAAAGGAGTTGCCATGTTGTTAACGTGAGATTGTGTCGTCTGCACCTCTTCAGTATGAGCATGAGTATCGCGTTGAGACCTCTTAGTCAATGTATTTCTTGAAAAATTAAAAGGATTGATATGTTTGAAAGGGTCACTAAGGCATTGAGGGTCATTAATAGGATCAACCCAAACAGGTGACTTCCTATAGCCTTGTTGATCTAAAAGAAATGGATTATGCTGATCTTAAAACAAAGGATTAGAACACACCTGAAACACTGGTTTCTGATTTGGACTTGAATCGATACTGAATGTGGAAGAGGAATGTGAGGATCCCTCTTGACTATCAAGTTGAACGATGGGTTCGGAATGACCTTTTCCTTCGTCACAAGGTTTACTTCTACCTACTCCAGAACTGCGAATGGGAAAAATATTGTCGCTTCTAGTTGTAATAGGCATAGATGAAGAAAAAACAAGAGGAAACTTAAGATCTGACTCAAAACTTTGTCTCTAGAGATATAAAAAAAAAAAGAGGTAATAGGCTAGAACAGCCAAGGTGTGAGATGCACCCAACATGAATCATTGAGAATATGGCTAGAATAGCCGAGATATGATGATCGTGTCACAAGGTACAAAAATACAAAAAAGATAGGACAGAGACAAAGAGACAAGACAAGTTTGAATAAGAATCATTTAGTTTGCAACTTGAAATGACTAGTTTCAGACTACAAACAATAGGGAAACAATCAATTAGACACCAAACAAAAGTCAGATCAGGAAAAAAGCTCACTAGTTAACGGGAAAAGGCTTGTTGTTTTGAATGCCAGGCTATAGATTCGCACAAGGAAATGCCTCACCGCACGAGAAAGTGCTCAACTTCACGCAAGACAATGCCACGTCACATGAGAAAGAGCTAGGTTCTTGAAAGTTCACGCGAGGAAACACTTAATTTCGATAGATGGACTCAATTTTTGAGATAAAAACCAGATTTTGAGACACAACAAGAACTATTCTCTGACAAAATTTCTAGGTTCAGGGTAGTTTTATGATTATACAAATCAGCAATCTCAGTTTCAAGGTGACAAGCACTCGTTTACAAACACAAAGTTTCAATCAAGCAGTGGTGACACAAGCAGTAGTCATAAACAGTTCTACCAAGGACAAAGCAACTTGGCAGAATTATGGGAGTCTTTGTTTGATTATGGTTTGGACAGTTTAAGACTCAAAAACAAACACTCAGTTATCCCTACAAATAAAATTGGTTGAGAAGACAAAATTTGTGCCCCACTGTCTTATGCGTATGTGTGCACCTCACACAGTAGTGTCACCCTCAAAAGAGCACCCGTGTTTTTGGTGTTTCCAAGGACTAATGATATATGTTCGAAGGTTACCCTTAAAGCAGGGGCCAGCGTCATATACCACTTCAAGAATCTAGGTGCATACATATGTCAAGAATCTAGGGCAGAGATTCTTCCCTCTCCCTGTGCATAGATTATGTCTCCTTTTGGAGGTGAACTGGGTAGGCATCTAACTAAGAGAGTGTTTAGTGGGCTTCTGTTCACAATAACCTTCGGTGCCTCTAATACACAGCTGGGTCCTCGCAGCCGCACCAACACTTGGAAGTCATACACCCTTGCAAGCAAGGCTGGGAACGACGCCGCTCAGTACAACAAACAAGAATTTCTCAAGATGATAGTCGAAATCATGAGAAAGAATTTACCATGGCTTTGGAGTCTTTGGATTCAACAAAGTAGACTTTATTAGAGTGAGGTGGAATCACCGGCGATAGGTGTGTACTCACTTGGGTCATTCCCGGAGGTTCAACTTCTGACAGGCCCTCTAAAGGTGACACAACTTGGTTCGGATTCAAGGGTTTAATTTTTTGATTCTCTCAAAGAGAGAAGAGCATACTTCTCTACCTTTTCACCTTACCCAAACACATCAAGCATATTCATCACCAAGATAGTTTCACTCCACCAAATCCACAAGCCTTTGGGTTTCTGATTCTCTCAAAGAGAGAAGAGCATAATCCCCTAACAAGTAGAAGTGCTAAAGATTCGCTATCTTGCTTTTCTTCCCCAAGTATTCGTCATGCTAGCAACATCTGGGCCTCAGTTTCATCCATGGGCATCACTTCCATGTAATGAAGAGCCTATTCCCTTTCTTTGCTATCGGGATGCTTACGAAATTTTAACAAATCTCTATTTAAACTATGTGAATGAAAATAGTAAACAAACACAACGTTTTTTGAATATGCCTTTGACAATCATCCTGCAAGCAAACTGTTAGAAAGTTTTTTTTATCTTTGACAAGCAACCTGCAAACCACTATTATGCTGCAGCAGAAATCAGAAAGAAAAAATCACAACAGAGAGCAATTGTCAGAAAAAAGATATCAGTAAATTGCAAATTCTAGAATTTAAATGCATGTCTGCTAAAATTCACGTGAGGAAGTACTTTGCTACATGCGAGAAAGTGCATAACCCACATGAGCTTTCTGTTTCTTCACGCAAGAGAGTGCTACAGAGAGAAAAACTTTGCACGGTTCGAAGTAAAATGTTGCACGAGAATCCATACCAGTGATGTACAGACGTACGACAGAGTTCCAATCACTGTCAAAAAAGTTCAAAAATGAGGCCAGAAATCATTTTTCTGCCCCGCGATGGGCGCCAAAATATTGTGTTCTTGAATGTGACCTCTAAATTAGGTACAAACTCAACATAGTCCTTACTCAATTATTCGATTCACAAAGATAAACATGCATTGTTCATCTTGTAAATTTGATTGACGTGACTTGTTGCCTCCCAATTAGTAGGGGATGTCGAATTTACTCTCAGAACGAGAGCCAACAACCTTGACCATTGCTAACATAGAGGATTTCTAAAGCATGAAAGATAATCAAATTACCATTAATCTATGAAAGAAAATGCAATTAAACTAGAAATGAATTGCCATTAATCTAGAATTGGAATTCTATTAAACTAGAAAGCTTGAAAGATAATGGAATTAAGATACTAGATATGTAAGTGAATTACATTAAGAATCAACATGTTATTAATCCAAATGAAATTAATCTAATTATGCAAAAATAAAGCTTAAAAGCATGATAAAAATAAGGCAAAATCTAACTATAGTTTTGATGCTCTCCAATTCATCCTCCCAAATGAAGAAAATGAAGTCCAATATATAGAAAACCATGGAAAGAGGGTGAAGAGTTTCTTGAAAAGAAACGGTTGCCTCTTCACTTTCATTTGAGACAAAAATGCAAGAATTATTTTATTAAAAGAGTGGATTATTGCCACATGAGTGACCTTTCATATAGAATTATGGAATTCTTTTTTGAGGATAATCCATTCAATCAATTAAATAACTATTCAATTCATTTTGATGTATATTAGCTAAAGGGGGTGGAATTAATTTAATTTAAAAGCACTTACGACTTTAGAATTAAATTAATTAATCATAGGGATTTTTAGCTAATAAACCTTGATAATTTAGGAATTAAATATAGTGTCAGATTTATGCAAATTTGGGTTTTCTACATTTGAGACTTAGTCAATTAAAGTCAATTAGGAGGAGAATATGCCTAGTACAATAGGACTTCGATGATGAGAAAATTGAAGGAACGCACTAAAATTGATTAGGATTATAAGGTGCCAATTTTGGGGTGTTACATAAATTACTGAACACTTTCTAAAAATATGGTCTTATAAGCTGTAATATTTTTTGTAACACTTAATTATTGTCAATTGATAATTAATAATTTTTTTTTTGAACTTCTTAGAAGGAATAGATATTTCTTTAAGTTAAAAATATAAAGTTAAAATTAATAAATATCTAAAAGAACAAATATGTATGAGCTAAGTTAAGATATCTGTTAAGATAAATGCTAGAAGGAATAGTTATCTGTTAATTAAATAATAATAGATAATATTACAATTAATATTTCTGAGAAGTTTTTGAGCCGTTATATTTTAAAAGTTGTAGTAGAATATTAATGGTAAGATTGAAAAGAGTAGATATCTAAAATCTATTTTGAACCATCACTATTAGCATAATTATATTATATAAATACAATTTATGTTAAACGTGAACAAAGATATTGAATTTAGAAAATCTTTAACATTCACTAAAAAAACAAATAAGAACAACAGTTTATAGAAAAAAGATTTTATCTATAATACATTCCATCTTACCATAACAAAACAAGAGTTGCGCAGGTCCCTGCCTATTGTTTAAAATAGGCTGATTGTAATCAGGACTATTAGTAACGTAAAATTGAAAAATCCCTCCAAGAAGGCTTAATGTTTCACAAGAACCAAAACATTGCTCATGACAAGATAATCTATTGTATGTCCTCCCATAACGAAATGGAACAGGAGGAGAAGTGATGTTCAGAAAATTTTGAAGCAATTTTGCAGAAAATACAGTCCCATGTAAGATAAAAGTTCTTAGGAACTCGACACCCACAACTAAGATAATAAAAATTCCTGACTAAAAGTTACCACAAGTAACTACCATCTGGAAAAATATTCATGAATATTTATTTATTGTAAAAATTTTGTAATAAGCTTGCTCGGCCCGATCTATTCGAGACCAGGGAAAATCAAAATTTCCATTCACAAGGACTCGGGGGAAAGCTATCCACTTTTCCACATAGAATTGGTTCCTCTTCTAACTTCATTCTAAGATTCAATCAGGGACACATTGAACAACTTCTCACTCAATGGTTCTCAGATGTGCAAGCAAGCATGATAGTAGAAATTGCCGATCAAGTTATAGCAGAAACAGAGCTTCCAGGAACGCACATCAACTCATTCGATGCTCAATCTGATAATGAAACCGACACAATGGTGGAATCTATTAACCTACCTTTATCTAAATTTGCTGAGTCTCCGCACACATTACCCACTGTGGATAGGTTTGTCTCCTTTCAAAGAGAGTCAGGGGATGACATCCTACAAACGAGGATCAACGACATGTGGGAAGCTGCCAGGGCCAAAACAAACCTCTCTCCCCATCAGGTACAATTGGGCTTTAAATCCAACCCTAATAACTCTGAGGCTCTTGAGCTGTCTTCATCTTCCAATTGCTCGGGTTGCAGAAAATCTTCTAGATTTCTGGCTAAAGATCTGGATGGTAAATCTTTAGCAGACAAGAACTCTGGAGCACTTAAACAAAAGGAACATTGCAGGGTGTCAGATGACAAAGTCAATAAATCCTCTTCAAAACAAAAGATTAAATGGGGCATTGTGCCTTTAAAATCAGCATAAAAAATTAAACATCAAAAAGAGTCAAGAAAGGTCAGCCCACCTAAAGCTCATGCAGAAATTGGGCCTCAAGGGTCTCCTATCTCTCCCAGATTGCAAGTTGTGTATGATCTCTTTGGTTGCTCAGGTATCACTTCTTACTCGGACAAGACTGCTAAGTCACTCAGCTTTGTAGAAAGGCTTCTAGAAGCAGATTATGTTGAGGATGAAGAGAGACTAACTGATATTAAAGATCTAGTTTTCCATAGTGGGGGTTGTTCTTCTTTGGCTTCTCTAGTTTCTCCTAAACAGGGTAATACTTTAGGCATTCAGAAATCTATGACTGGTAATTCTATTCCAGACTGAGGGGTCATTCTCAAAAAAGGTAGGAGCATGAAATCACTTACATCATTAAGATCTGAAGATGGGGACGAGTGCGATCAAACAAAAATGACAGCATACTTACATGCAGGGAAGGGGAAGTTCCTTCCAAAGTTGCAATGAAAATCCTTTCATGGAATTCTAGGGGCCTTAATGGCCCCTAACAAGCAACGAGTGGTCAAACTCTCCATCTTTTCTTCTAAGGATGATTTAGTTTTATTATAGGAAACAAAAATGACCCATGAGCAACTTGCTAAGTTCACCAAAGATTTAGGAAACTCATTTATAGAGGGGGTTGAGGCCATTGGCTCCTCTGGAGGCATTGCAATTTTATAGAACCCTAGGCACTTCTCTTTCTCAAAGCTGGTTAGAAGTTCTAACTGGATAGGTGGTGAAATTGTAAGCCTGGTCTCCAAGTTACGCTTCTCCATTTTAAATATTTATGGGCCAATTCCTAGAAAGAAGAAAAGTGAGGACATTATTTATAATCTTTTATAAATTGAACTTGAAAATGGTACATTGACTTGGTCGAATAGGAGACTTGGCTCCAACAATATCTCAGTTAAATTAGATAGATATTTCTTTAGAGGGGAATTATTTGTCTTTCCATTTGATCTAAAAGCCTCAATCTCTCCAACTTCTAGCTTAGATCATTACCCTATACAACTTGACATTTTAGGGAAAGACAAACTGATGTTCAGGCCATTTAAACTTGAGAACATGTGGCTTAAAGATGAATATTTCTCCAAAGTGGTTGCAGATTGATCGTCTAAATGTTGGGTTAAAGGTTCAAAGATGTTTTTTTTTTTGTCTATAAACTTAAGCATGTCAAACATAATCTGGTGAATTGGAACAAAAACCATTTTTAAAATATTTTTTCTTCCAAATTGGATATAAAGAAAAGACTGAAAGACTTGAATGATACCATCATTTAGCATGGGATGGACAAGGATTTCTTTATTTTAGAAAAAATACTTTTAAGGGATCTTGAAGATATCCTTGCTAAAGAAGACTTATTTTGGAGATAAAAATTGAGGGAGACTTGGTTGGAAGCAAGGGACAAGAATACCAAATTCTTTCATAATAGAACTAAACAACGTAGAGGAATCAATAGAATTATCAGCATGAACAATGTTGATGGGGTTCTTCTCCAAGACCAGAAGGAGATTCAAGAAAAAAATGTTAGATTTTATTCAAACTTATAGAATAACTCAGAGTGTTCACACTTAAAGGCCCAAAAAGACATGTTGGCTGATATTCCCAAGATAGTTACACATGAAGATAACCTTCTCCTATCGGATAAATTCTAAGAAGAAGTTCTAAATTATGCAAACACTTAATCATATGGCTCCTCACAAAGCCCCTGGAACAAACGGATTTCCCCCTAGCTTCTTCCAACATTGTTGGCACATTCTAGGGAAGGAGCTCACAAGACTCTAGAGGCAGCTCAATCTTCAGGTAGATTTCTAACTTAGATTAATAATAATTTCATTGCTCTTATTTCCAAAAAAAATAATGCTAATAATATGGATGAATTCAGGCCGATAGCTCTTTGTAACACCATTTAAAAATTGTGATCTAAATTTTTAGCCAATATATTAAAAGTTATATTGGGAAAGATCATTGGAAATGAACAAACAAGGTTTGTCCATGGGAGATCCATTCACGATGGAGTCATCATTGCTCAGGAAGAAATTCATTTTATTCAATGTAATAAACACCCAAGTATGATTATTAAATTAGACATCAAGAAGGCTTATGAAAAGGTGGACTGGAGATTCTTAGCCAAATGTATGGAAAGATTTGGATTCTCTAAATCTTCTATCAATTTAATTTATTACTCTCTTTCTACTCGCAAATTTTCCATCCTTATCAATGGGTCTCCACAAGTTTATTTCGAAGGTTCTAATGGGATTAGGCAAGGGGATCCCCTATCTCCCTTCTTATTCATTATCATGGCAGAAGCCTTGGGTGGATATTTATCAGCACACACAATCAGGGATTAATCAGTGGTGTGAAAATTACTTATGATGTCAGGGCAGTGACTCATCAATGATTTGCAGATGGCATTCTTCTCTTTGGAAAGAGAAATAGTGGAGAGGCTTTCCAGATTAATAAAATTCTAGTCAATTATGCATTAGCTTCTTGCCAAGTCGCCAACAAAGAAAAGTCTCTAATTTTTGTTTTTCATACTAAGAGGAAAATTCAATATCAAATCATTAAGGAATTGGACTTCAAGATTGGTTCTCTTCCATGCTCATACTTAGGAATTCCAATTGATAAATCCATTACAACTTCATCTCTTTGGAAACCCATGGGTGAAAAAATGGAAAGGAGACTGGACTCATGGAAATCCAAATGGTTATCATGGGCAGGCAAATTCATTATGATCAAAGCTACTTTGGTAGCAATACCCATCTCTCTAATGTCTTATATTGCTCTTCCTATGTGTAGCTATATGAACATTGTCAAAAAACTTAGGAAATTATTTAGGCAAGGCTCAGATACTAAAAGAAAATTTTCCCTTATCTCATGGGATAAAGTTTGTAAATCGGTGGAGGCTGGGGGTACAGGGATCAAAAATCAACTTTGGTAGAATCGAGCTCTCGGTGTGAGGCTATATTGGAAAATTCTCAGAGAACCAAACCTTAAATGGGTTAGGATTTTAAGAGGAAAATATTTCCATAACCTAAATGATATGGAAGTGGCTAGAGTCACGATACTCCATACGAGATCCAGAATTTGGAATTTTATTAAAAAATTCTAGGGGCATTATTGAGGATCACATCTCTTAGTACATTAAAGATGGAAGTGGAGCTCTTTTTTGGGATAATTCTTGGGGGGATACCCAACCATCAACAAACTTTTGTGGCCCAATGGGATTAGTATAGTGTACTCATTTAAGTGGGGAGTATTGGTCAATGATTACTTACTCTCCTTGGTGAACAATTCATATGGCTCTTGGCAGTGGTGTCATTTTGCAGATTTCAGTTTAGATCCTTTGGAATTGGAACAACTCAAGAAGATCCTCAGAGACAGATTTTTCTGCTCAAACATAGGAAAGGTGAAATTATTTGGAATGGCTCAAAAATTGGGGAATATAATGTGAAGGATGGATACATGCTTATCTCCGGTGCTCACCTTCAAAATCAATCTCGAATTCCTAATCAATTATATTGGAATAAGGTTTGTCTCTCTAAGGTGGGTATATTCTCTCCGGTGGCAATTCAGGGCAGAATCCTTACAGCTGAGTGGTTAAAAAGGGTTGGATATCATGAGCCTTCTATTTTCTCTTCATGTCATAATAATGAAGAAGACACAATTCATCTATTGCTTACATGTTCCTTTGCAAAAAAAAGTTGGCAATGGCTCTATGCAAAATTAGGTTGGTCATCAGCTCTTCCTCAAGATATTTTATCTCTATTCACATCCTAGCCCCAACTATTCAAGGAAAGTCTTTATGGAAATATTTGGATTATTTCTCCTTCCATTTTGATTTGGGAATTATGGAAAGAAAGGAACATAAGATTATTTCAAGACAAATCTATAGAATTGGATTCTTTCCTCAATAAAATTAAGGCATCCATATTAGAATTAATAAATTTTTGTATTCAATCCAAATGTGCTTAACACAAGTTCTATATACCATTTGGGATGATAAAAGTTTTAATTGTTGGTTTGGTCTCAAGTCCCCTATAGTCATTGGTAGAGGTTTAAATGCAAGTGTTAGGCATCGTGCAAATTGTGTTTGGTCGGCTCCTCCTTTGGGTTGGTATAAATTGAACATTGATGGGGCCTCTAATGGAAACCTAGGCCCATCAGGGGCTAGTTGCATTATTAATTTGAGTGAGGGAAAGGTAATTGCAAAAAGTGCAAGAACTCTGGGAATAGACACCAGCAACATGGCAGAATTCAAAGTATTGTTATTTGGGTTGTCACTTGCAATTGAGCTAAAATTGTATAAACTAGAGATTGAAGGTGACTCCATGGTTACAATAAATGTAGTCATAACTCGTGGAAATCCAAACTGGAAATTGAAAGAAACTTTAGAGGTCATTCTCGACTTTTTAGATAAATTTGAATCAACAACAGTTAACCATATATACCGGGAGGGCAATCAGTTAGCAGATGAGCTAGCTAATTAGGTTGCATTGGGAACATCCATCAATTACACCTTCACATCTTCTCTGGCTTTAGAATCCATGTGAGTTCTTGGGTCTTTCTCTTCACTACCCAACGGTATTATGAAATTTAAATTTCAACTTGGCGGATGGTGACAAATCATGGTCACTTCATTTTCCATCCGTTATATGGGCAAATCTTGTGCACAATGTCATGGCTCCACCTTTTTTCATTGACATTTCTTGCTCTACCCCTCTACAATTTTCTCGTACAGATGTTTTCCTTCGTCTTATCTAACATTGATTAATGTTTCTTTTCAAGTGTCACTTTGCTCATTTGATAGCTTTTTGCTATCACCCGGGCAGGTCCTTTTCCCAGCTAAATTTAGTTATTGATAGATATGGTAACTTGTCTCAACTTATTCTTCCCGGGTCGTTTAGACATTTATCTTATCTTTTGCTTTAGGATAAATTTAGTAAGTATTCAAAATTTCCCTTCTTTGGGGTGCAAGTGGTGTATAGAACACGGGAGATTCAATTGTTTGAGAAAGGATGTGATGCATTGACAACAAGTTGCATCATCCTCTGCTCTTCTATTGGGATCCTCACAGAGCTATATGTGGCATTTCTTTAGTACATTCTATTGTTGGGTTTATGTTTTCTGGCAATTTCTAGCAATATTTCCTTAGTATAGATTTTTTCTTTCTTCATTCAGCTAAACATGGACTCCCTAATTAAGCTGCACTTGAATGTGGCATAATATGCCTTTGACACTCCCATTGATTCTTCCAGGCTTCAAGAGGTGTGAATTTACCATAATAGATTGGTGTTTCATGTTGTGAGGAATGTTTAGGGATTCAACTTCCTCAATACAAATCACCATTTCAGAGTCAACACAAATATTTATGCAGGCTTCCTGGCTAGCATCTTGGTAGCAGGGGTTCACAAAGTTATGGTTGAGGATCTCTTTCGTCATTTGTTTAATAGTGACATTTTTGTGGGCTTGCATGGAGCAATCATCAACATTAATGAGGAGCTAACCACTCCACTTCCTCGGGACTTATCCATAGTCATGACTGCTAGAGAACCATTCCTTGGCTTCGGTTCGGGTCCATGAAGAAACATGTATGACGAGCCTCCCAGACACATTTTTATTCTATGGAGGTGGGAATAGGAAGAACATTAGATTAGAATATTTATGATGGAAAGAGGCATTGCATTCCTCTGGAAATTCCTGGGATTGGAGGAAATTTTGGATAAACCCTGTGGGGATGACCTAGACAAAGATCTAGGTTAGGTTTATTTTTAAAATTATGAGGAAAAGATTGATGGCCTGGGAAGCCAAGACTCCTCAAAAAATGAGGAGGAGGAGGATCCAGAAGAAGATGGAAATGACGAGGCAGAGGTGGAGGAGGATGATGAGAAGGATGCTGCAGAGATGGATGTAGAGAATGATGATTAGGAGGATGATCATGATAATGATGAGTCTGGGGAGGAACAGAGCTCGATTCATCAATTTGATTTAGATGAGATAGCACTGAATGCCCGTGATGAGGATGGTTCCTCCTCATCTTCTTAATTATGCTCAGAGCTTAGTGACACTGATCTTTTTATCATTTTAGCTCATTTTTTACAAATTTTCAGTCTATTTATGAACTTTATATGGATTATCTACCTAAATATGTAGTCTTATGGCTGAAGCATTTTTTTCTCCCTTTTGATTTGGGCTTTAGCTCCAAGCACCTCTAGCTTTTACCATATAACTATATGTATTTTTTTTAAAGTTTACTATATCCTATCAGCTTCGGGCTCTTAACCATTAAAAAAAAAAGAATTTTCTAATAAGCATTTTCTAAAAATTGGCTCTCAGAGTTTTAGGTTAATATTTTGTTTATTCTTGTTACTGATTTGTATAAAAATATATAGAGTTCAACATTCTAATTTAAAATTTCAAATATACTAAGGGTTTTCGTCGAGGAGGCAATCCAGCTTGTACAATTATAAAAACACAATCAATGTTCTGAACATAGTAAAACTAGATTAAGTAATTAGAAATAGACAATAAAATTTGAAAATCAACAATACAAAAAAAAATAGTTTGGTAACAAGATTCACATTAAACAAAAATTATAGGCAAATTAGCCTTAAGAAGAAAATAATGGATGAACTCGCATGACACGTACAGATCTATAGAAACACATATAAACTCAAAATATAAAAAATCAATAGGATTATACCTATGCATATCCTAACTTGCAAGAGGGTTTTCACTACCTAGTATACGCATAACCTACCCTTGTAAAGAATATAGAAGCACTCTATATTCTGGAAACTCCCACAGAGATGCTCTATTTCAGCAATGAATTAAATTCAAGAAACCCCAAAATAGGGTAGAGCATATACATGAAAAAAATTGGAGATATGCGAGCTTCTCTTGCTTCTATTAAACTGAAAATAACATTTACAATAAACAAAATAAACTTGCAACTATTGGGGCTGGATACAAATTATCTGAATCAATCACTGCTTAACAAGATAATCCAATTTACAACTGTTGTTGCGAAAACAAGTCTCTGATAAAACAGAGCACTTCCAAAAAAAAAAAACTAATTTGTTGCTGCTCCGAATAAACTTCTTACAAGTCTATTGAAAAAATATAGATATTCTTTGCTTTATAAAGTATTTGTTGTCCAAAGAAGAAATCAGATTTGAACTTATCTTTCAAAGTCCACACAAAATCAGATTTGAATTTATCTTTTAAAAGTCTTCATAAAATATGATTTACTCTTATCAGCAATAAACATGGGAGAATTAAAAGTCAACAAAAGTGGCTCAAAGCAATCGGATTTAATTATGAAAATCCAACACTCCCCCATTGTCTTGAGCTGACAAAATATGATCATGCTTGATCCAAGATGACCACGCCTATATTTCTTCTTAGGCATTCAAAACTTGCAATGCCCAATGGCTTGGTGAAAATGTCTGCTAGCTATTGCTCAGACCTGAAAAACTCCATGTTTATTTCACCATTCTAAATGAGTTCTCTGATAAAATGATACCTGATTTCAATGTGCTTGCTTCTTCCATGAAACACTGGATTTTTTGATAAAGATATTGAGGAAATTTTGTCACAAAATATTGTGGTTCCATCCTCTTGTTCTTCCTTCAAATATGCCAATATCCTTCTCAACTAAATAGCTTGACATGCTGTTGCATTTGCTACTATATATTCAACCTCTATTATAGATTGAGAAACTATGGTTTGCTTCTTACAAGCCCATGAGATTATACCTGAACCCATTTGAAAGACATATCTAGAAGTGCTCTTCCGATCATCCAAACTTCCAGCCCAATCACTGTCTGTGTAACCAATCATTTCAGAATCATTTCTGTAGTATACAAAATACCATATCCCTCGGTGCCATTCACATACCTTAGGATTATTTTTCCCGCTTTCCAAGGGGAGTCCTTTGGAGTTTCCATAAATCTAGAAATCAAACTTACTGTATGCATTATGTCTGGTCTAGTTGTTGTCAAATACATTAAACTTCCAACCAAGATTTTAAATAAAGTTGGATTCACATTGCTGCTGCATTCATTTTTTCTTAGCTTTAGACCTACCGTAGTTGGTGTTGGGGCAACCTTTCTATTCTTCATTTTAAATCTCTCCAAGATTTGATTTGCATATATTTCTTGAGAGATAAAAATGCCATCATGCATTTGTTTTACTTCTATGCCTAGAAAATACCTCAAGAGACCCCAGTCTTACGTTTCAAACTCTCTTTTCATTGCCTCTTTAAAATCAGCAATGAGGAAACCATTATCCCCAGTAAAGATTAAATCATCAACATACAAGACAATAATTAAAATACTACCATTTTCTGCCTTGATGTAAAGAGTGGGCTCACCATCACTTTGGCAAAAGCCATTGCTCATCAAATATGAGTTAATTCTGCTATACGATGCCCATGCAGCTTGCTTAAGCCCATAAAGAACCTTCTTCAGCCTATACACTTTACCTTCATGACACAGAACTTCATAACCAAGAGGCTTCTCCACATAAACCTCTTCTTTCAATACTCCATTTAAGAAGGTGAATTTTAAATCCATTTGATATACCTTCTATTTATGCTAGGCTGCAATTGCTATGACAACACATACGGTTTCCATTCTAGCAACATGGGCATAGGTTTCATAATTGTCTCTACCAAACTATTGTTTGTACCCCTTGACCACCAATTGAGCCTTATGCTTTATCTATTTTTCCTTTAACATTTCTCTTAGTCTTTTAAACCCATTTAACTCCAATAACTATCTTGTTAGGAGGCAAATTAGTGAGCTCCCAAGATTCATTTCTTTTAATTGCATCCATTTCCTCATCCATGGCCTTACACCATTTTTCTTATTTTTCAGCATCCTCAAAATAAATTGAATCACTATGAGAAAATAATACAAAATTGATGTTTTCATTAAATTCATTTTCATACCTTTCATATTGGTATATCTCCCTTAGACTCTTAGTCTTTCTTGGCAATAGGGAAGAGAGAGTGGGATCACAACTCTCTATATTACTACTGGTGGTCTCTGCAGGGCCAATTTGCAGCCTTCTGGAGCCTTCTATATCTATTTTTATATCATCTTTCTATTCATTAATGTCATCAACTTCAACAATAATATGCACTTTACTTGAAGTTCTTGAAGATGTGTCCATCGAGCCATACCATGAATCATTCTCAATGAACTCCATGTCTCTTAAAATGATGATCTTTTTGGTGACTGGGTTATACAATCTATATGCCTTTGAATCAAGACTATATCCCATGAAGATACACTTCACACGCTTGTCATCCAAATTTTTCCTTTTCTCCTTTTCCATGTGTGCATATGCTACACACCCAAACTCTCTCAAGTGTTCAACCGTCCATCTATGCTTTGTCCATGCTTCCATTGGAATCTTGTCACAGACTACCTTTATAGGAATTCTATTTATTAAATAGACATCTATTGCTACAACCTCTCTCCAATATTCAATTGGGGGTCCTTTTGTTTTTATCATACTTCTTTCCATCTCAACGATGGTCCTATTCTTTCTTTTAACTACTCCATTTTTTTGCGAAGTATAACTGGTTGTTAGCTCCTTCTTTATGCCATTCTTCTTGCAAAAATTCACAAAAATATTGGAGGTATATTCCCCCCTCTATCTAACCTTAGGACTTTAAGATAATGTCCATTTTCCTTTTCATTATGGACTTTAAATTCTAAAAACTTATCAAAAGCTTCAAATTTATTTTGCATAAAATACACCTATGTTCTACTTTTGAAATCATCTATGAAGGTCATAAAATAAGTACTCTCCCCAATGGACGTGATTTGCATAGGGCCAACTAAATCATTATGCACTAGCTCTAATGGTGCTCTTTCCCTTCTAGAGTTTCCAAAATTAAAGGGCAACCTATGTTGCTTACCCAAAATGCAAGCCTCACACTTGCTACTAAACTCTTTAATACATGGAAAATCATCTACCGTTCTTTTCTTGGACAATAAATTTAAACCATCATAGCCAAGATGTCCATACATTAAATTCCATAGCTTGGAGGGGTCTTCAATCACACTCTTGAAGGCTGATTGGTGTACTGCTATACATGCTTTCTTAGGAGATGCAGCGGCTGAAATTGAAGAGAAACACATTTCTACCTTCAATGGAAACATTCGATTCTTTGTCATTTGGACTGCTACAACAATTTTCTTACTCCCATTCTTCTCATAAATGATGCATTGGTCATTCTCAATAAGCACTTTATATCCATTTTGAATGAACTCTCCAACACTCATCAAATTGTGCTTTATACCTAGGGAAAAATAAACATTCTGGATTTCTTGTTTCTCACCTTGCTTGGTGTGGATCATAATAAATCCTTTTCCCACCATTGGAACAATTCCATTGTTCCCCATTCTAATTTCCGATTTTAAATATTTATCAATGAAAGAAAAAAGACTTTCATTACCACTCATGTGGTTACTACAACCGTTGTCCAAATACCAGACTTTGGTGCTGCCTTCTTCACCAATATTGCACATGATGAAGGCTATGGGATTATTTCCATCACCCACTTTAACATCAACCAAATTTTCACTTTGCTTTGACTGGTCACCTTGCTTTTTCCAGCAGTCACTTGCATAATGCCCAAATTTATGACAATAATTATACTCGACATTGCTCTTGTTTGAGTTACTATTCTTCTTTCCTCCTCTAGAATTATTCTAAGAGCTACTATCTGCCTCATTTTTGGCTGCTCATTCTGAGCTTTCTTCTCTAGTATTTTTTTTTCCACAGTTTCCATGACCTCTTCCTCTTGAGCCTCTTCTAGAGTTGTTTCTTCCTCTTCCCCTGCCTCTTGCATTGGCTTGAGCTCTGAAAGATTTCTCTTGAAAAGAATTTTCTGATCTATTAATTCGATGCTCATGGGTTTGGAAAGAACCCATCAACTCATCAACATTCAATATTGAGAGATCCTTTGCCTCTTCAATGACAATAACTAGAGTATCAAATTTTGAGGGAAGAATTCTCAAAATTTTCTCTACTATTCTTTGCTCATCCATGGTTTCTCCATTTGTTCTCAACAGATTTATCAAACTAGAGAGTCTTGAGCTAAAATATGAAATGGACTCATTTTCCTTCATGATAAAAGTCTCAAATTCTCTTCCAAGCATTCAGAGCTTCACCACACAAACTTTTTCAGTCCCTTTAAAACTTGTATAGAGAATATCCCAAGATTCTTTGGAATAATCAACTGCTACTATTCTGGGAAAGATTTTCTTTGTCAAAGTAGTTTCAATCAAGCTCAAATATTTTGCATCTTTCCTCTGTGACTCCTTCAACTGAGTCTTCTCATTAATTTTTAGGGCAGAAAACACAGTTGGGTCAGTCACATCCACAAATCCATTATCCACAAGCTTTGACAAATCATTTGCAACCATTACAGTCTTCATCTTCTTTGCCCAGACATCATAATTTTGTCCATTAAAGGACAGTGGATACTACCAACTCTTTCCTACATCTCCAGCCATGTCTCCTATGCCCAAACAAAATAAATGCCCAAACTCACAAGGATTGAGGGCCAATCAGCCCTAATACCATTTAAAGAATATAGAATCACTCTATATTATGGAAACTCACACATAGATGCTCTGTTTCAACAATGAATTAAATTCAAGAAACACCAAAATAGGGTAGAGCATAAACATGAACATAATTAGAGATATGCAAGATTATCTTGCTTCTATTAAACTGAAAAATAACATTTATAATAAAACAAAATAAACTTGCAGCTATTGGTGCTGCATACAAATTATCTGAAGCAATTAGTGCTTAACAAGATAATCTAATTTACAACTGTTGTTGTGAAAACAAGTCTCTGATAAAATAGAGCACTTACAAAAAACAAACTAATTTGCTGCTGCTGAAAATAAAATTCTTACAATTCTGTTGAAAGAATAAAGATATTATTTTCTTTATAAAATATTTTGTGTCCAAAGAAGAAATCAAATTTGAACTTATCTTTCAAAGTCCACACAAAATCAGATTTGAAGTTATCTTCTAAAAGTCTTCATAAAATCTGATTTACTCTTATCAGCAATAAACATGGGAGAATTAAAAGTCAACAAAAGAATCTCAAAGTGATCGGAGAGATAAGTGACACAAGTCTCTGTAACATGGAATTTCATGAATGAAATTGAAGATGAAAGATGCAACTTGAAACTTTAAGAAAGAAAACAAAACGATGAAATCCATTCTATGTGACCATTGTGAAAAGATCAAAGACAAAATATTAAACAATCAAATTAAGACGCAATTAAATGATATTATCATGGATTGTAGATTGAATCTTACAAATAAAATTTATTTTATTTTTGAATCCAGATAAATAGGTCTTCAAACATATGGATTTGGTATTGCAGAAGTATTTTTGATGTTTCTGAATGATGGATAATTCATCATGAACATTTTATATCATAAACATTTTATTCTTTTTGGCCTATAAGACCTACCTTGTGAAAGCTTAGAAGTGTATTTTTTTTTCTATATGTCTTATGTCAATTCACAATTATTTTACATTAGAATTATATATCAAGTTAAATTTTATAATCATATTAAAGTAGCTCTTGTAATATAAGATACCTTCCCAATATAACTTTACCCTGAGTTAAATAGACTACTTCTCCTTTGTGGGGATGGGGAATACGATTATTAATAGCACTAAAAAGATGAGATGGTTTTTAAAATTTTGAATTTTATAATAGAATGGGAAGAAGTTGAAGAACACATAGATAAGGGAAGGAGGAAACATAGCCTAGATGAAGTAAGATTTGAAATAAAATTTTACGATGCAAGATCATGACTAGCTTGTCATTGCATACTTCCACAAATATCTTCCTAGAATTACTTGTCATTATCAGTATAATTAGTGTTGCAATATAATTTTAGTATTCGGTGGGGCTCATATAGAAATTGATGATGAACTAGGGATCTGATGGTTAAAATTGAGATATAGAGTTAGATTGACAACTCTAAACATTGTGTTGGGTCATCTCTCTATCATCTCTTAGTGGCTTAAACTATGCATCACAGAGTCCCTACCTAATGCACTTGAAAATAGGAGAGAATAATATTTTCATGTAGGGGTTGGAGGTTGCTGGTTGTAGGCTACAATTGAAATGAATACGAGAGATCAATGGGAAATGATGATAGTGTGCTAAAGGGATAGAACCCTCCTTTACATTAATCATCCTTTCTTGAAATCCAGCTCACATAATTTATCCTAATTTGAATGACAACTTTTTCGTGTAACCACCTAGACTTCAAAAATTTGGATCAATGTTTCCAGCATCCTTTAGTGTATCCAGAACCATGGGAAAAAAAAAGTTTGGTATGCTCAACAACAATCTTATATTTCAGGCTTAGGGGATTTTTTAAAATTCCTAAATTTAGGAAAGATGTTTTCAACCCGCTCAACCATTGAAGCAAGAATAGTCAGTCGAAGAGAACCCTATCTTTCAAACTCTTTCCAGTTTTCAAAATTTTATCCTGAATTTGACTTTTGCAGAATATAGAAAATTAGATAACCAAAGAAAAAGACCGCCCAAATTTTTTATGTTAATGCATTAAATTGAACTGACAATACTTCACAAAATAGAAACCTCACAACACAGCATATTTATGCTAAGGATTTTCCATTGTACATGACAGTTTAATAAGCCAACAGCTCACAGAAATAGAAAATTCCAAAAGCAAAAGAATTGGATTCTCAGGTTGAGAATTCTAATGTTTAAGCTCAGTTTTTTAACACATGAGGAATCATATTTAAGCAGCTCTTGAAACTGAAAACTTCAAAAACTAGAAAAAAAAAGAATTCCTTGAAAAGGATTATAAGGAAAATTCAAAGAAAGGATACTCAACAATGAACATATATCGCATAAAAAATATTTTCAGACTAAATTAGCAAGAAAATAATGAAAACTCAAAATAAATAAAAGGAAATTGCACTTCCTCATAATGAAATTCTTATCAAACATGTGACGTACATAGAAAAATAATGGAACATTTAGAGATAACAGTTAGTGTGCATAGTTAAAAGTACACATGGTCATCTGAAATACATGCAAAATCACATCCAATACCCTAGAACTATTAATTAATCAAGTATATAATTGTATTTATGACTATATTTTTTTCCCGCCAGCTAATCGCACCCCTGCAACGGCAAACGTATATCAAATTTTTTGTTTGAACATTAGCATGGATCTCACCATAAGATTTTGTTGGGCACAACTATTACAAAGATTTGGAAACCAAAAAGAAATCAAAACAAGAGCTCTGCAGAGCTTGAGTCCCTACCTTGTGCAGGGAAAGAGGAGCAGGGAAAATTAGATAATTTTTTGAAATCTGGATTGAACATTGTCATTAGGTTGTGGACGTTGTTTGTTGTGTGGTGCAGGTCTGAGTGTTTGGATTTGCTGGTTGTTTGTTGTGGGAATCAGGTCTGAGTGTTTGCATTTTCTGGTTGTTTGTTGTGGGGTCTTGGATATTGACCTCCAATCTTGATTGCATAATTACATTCTAAAGCATTTTATATTGGTATCCTTGGAATTTTCAGACTAAGATTACTTATTGGGTTGGGGCGAGTACAAGTAAATTGGATCAGATAAGATGTGAAATAAGTGGTCTGAATTATTCTTCACAAATTCTTTGACTACTATGAATGCAGTATGCACAAAAAATGCATTGTTCATCTCTTTACACCGACCGACCTAACTTCATAACCATTGGTGGAGAAATCAGTTTTCCAGTTTGGGAATACTATATCTCGTTAATCAACTAATTTAATTACATATGAGGAAACCCCTACCACGAGTGCAATGAATTCTGTGAATCTTAGACCGATGTAGTCTCATGATGTTGCTCCTTCTTTGATTCTGAAGGGCTTGAAAGCTTTCAATCTCATAGACATGGATATTTTTTTGGCAGGGAAAGAGGAGTAGGGAAAAATGAAAGAGGATACGAAAACTTGTTTTATAATATCTTGAAATCTGGGTTGAACATTGTCATTAGTAAGGCTGTGGACGCTGTTTGTTGTGGGGTGTAGGTCTGAGTGTTTGCAGTTTCTTGCTAGAGGAAGTGGTGAGATGTAACCTGCAAAGCTCACACAATGTGTGGTTCCACACCCATTCTACTATAGTAAAATCAGCTCAAAGCTCTACCATACCAATAAGATAGGTATTCACACACTCTATGCAAGATTTCACATAATTGAATTAATCTTGAATCTCATCATTGAAACATTAAAAGGAAATATTATGCTTCTCCTTGTAGTAGTCTAATTGTAATTGCATTGACTTTCATGATAAAAAAAAAAAGATGTACAAGGAGAAGCCATTGTAATGAGTAGTCTAATTGTAATGGCATCGAAGAAGACTTATATTAAACTGTGTTAATCTACAAATATGGTAAACAACATTAAGTAATAAGGACAGTTTTCAATTTTGTTGGCGGATGTGCTATGAAAATCGGTCAACTGCTTGAATCCCTAAAATCTGAATATTCTATTAATTGTTTAATCCATACTTCACTTTGGGTACTAGCTTCCTCTGGATCATTATAACTGTTGAAACTGCCATGAATCTCAAGTGTTCCTGAAAACAAAAAGTCAACAATCAATCCCATCCTCCTTTAACATAAAAGTTTGTAAATAATAACAATGAATAACCCTGTATAAAGAAGGATGTGAAATGCCTAAAAATGACAACAAACAGATCAATTGAATATTTGAACAAAAAATGTTATAATGAATGCAATCTTTGGATACCATTTATGTTGTCTGATTGGAAAGTAAAACATCTAAAGATTCAAAATAATGCATAGCATATGGCTGGGACAAAGAATGCAATCTTCAGATACCATTTATGTTGTCTCATTGGAGACTAAAACATCTAAAGATTCAAAATAATGCATAGCATATGGCTGGGACAAAGCATGATTCTGACAAAACAATCAAATCATTCTATTGATGAATACAAATATCTAGTAGACTCGTCAAGGACTAGTTCAGAGGTCATAAAATAAAATACCCATATTAACCTGTCATCATAGCAGGGAAAAAAAACTATTGGACTTTTTGAAATACAAATACATCTATATAAAGATGGATTTAAAAAAATCTACTAAAAGGAATTGCTTAGTCTTTGTCTCAACTCGCATGATGCATAAGCTCATCTCTATTTCTAGTGCATGTATTTTGTGCTGGTTTTAGGATGGTTGGTCATATTATGCTATGATGGATGTTCATACCCTATTTTAAAGGGCCCATTTTGGCACAGGCTAAGAGGATCATTGTAAAGGTGGTTGAATTCGGCTTTGCTCCTACAAATTAGATTAGTTTATAAAATTGATTCAAATAAACTATATATGGAACCTGCCATTGAAGATGTTAAAAACTGTAGCCAAATAATAGGGTGGTTAGCACATTTTCCAAGATGTAAAAGCACATGCAAGCATGCATTGATCCTTTCAGAAAATTCTACATGCCCTTTCCATTTCCATGCATACTACCCATTTGCAATGATCTTATTCATGCAAACATCTTCCATGGTTCCTTCTTCTAGATAAGGAGTTGTATTCTATGTACACGCACCATTAAACATTATAGAGACAAAGTACTAATAAGGAGCTATGTTCTGTGTACACACACCATTGAACATTATATTTGCAAAGTACTAACACTGAGTTTAGAGCTATAGATTACAAAAGCAGAGAGAGACAGAGTTCAAAATCTTTTTTATACAACACAAACTTAAAGTATTAGTTCCAATCCTTTAGCTATGGTGGCAGTAGTAATATCTAAATATAGAGTACATGCATAGGTAAACATTAGTAGAATGTAGTACAAAGATTAGTATGGTCTAGATAACAAAAACTTGCAAAACAAAAGTCATGTATTTTTAAGCCGTATAGAAGTAATATCTAAATATAGATTCTAATTTAAGTCATGTCTTTTTAAGTGGTATAGAAGTAATATCTAATTATAGATTCAAACTTAAGTCTGATGTCTTTTTAATTTGTATAGAAGTAATATCTAAATACAAATTATATGCAATAGGTAAAGTCTCTTTTGTTCATTGATTACTATTATCTTGAACATATCATGGATCAAAATTTTTTTGATTCAAAAAGCAGGTAAAATGTTAGAACTTGGTAAGCCAAAACACTCTTTTCAATATTGACTTGTCCAATGTCGTTGTGGTAGTGAAGCTATTCTTTGACAATCCCTACAAAAGGAAACGGGAAAATATTATTAAATTTGAGAATTAACTGATTGGACATCTACTGCATTTGGATATGCATGAAAAGGTTGAGGAAGAGGGAACATTACCATGTGATTGGTATGTAGTTAGCATTACCTAGCCGGCAGTGGGCTATTTGTATTCATAGCCTCTGCAATTTAGGGAGGATAAATTTTGGGTGAATAAGTAGTTTGGAGAGAGAAGATGGTGATGATACTAAAATTAAGGGTGCGTTAATTTTTGGATGTAGAAGAGATGGGGATCTTGAAACTTACTGTGCCTGAGTTTTTGGTGATGGAGGTTATGGTATTTTTCATGATGATGGAGAATGTGCCATGAACCTTGAAATGGCACAGGAGGAACACAACTGTTGACATTTTGTTATTGTAATTTTCAAATGGTATCTTTGCAAGTTCAGAGATTTGTTCTTCCAAGATGTTCCCGTGCATATTGCATTTGACATTTCCATCTACTATTTCTACGACACATTGCAGAAAGGGTGTGTATACAAAATTTGTTGTTTCTGCACATGCTAAGCATTTGAAAGTGTTGGTGGGATATGGTTGGTAGACAATGGCTGGTTGGTGGTAGGTAGTGCACAACAGTTGATATGGTTGTAGATGAACATTCCTGGGTTTCAATGTGCCAGTGACCTATAAAATAAGTATAGTATTCAGTAAAGATTCCTTATTGTTATTGACTTATTTTGTGTTAGTTGTACGTGTGTTTGCAGTATTGAGTAGGTTGTTGTGGTTACCTTGAAAGTGGATGAAATGAGGTCTTGAAGCGCAGCTTTGCTGCTTTCATCATTTAGCTTAGCTATGAACTTTGCCAGAGTTGATCTAATATTGCAGTGTTCTTTCTTTCACAAGGATTTGTTTTAATGAAGTGCATACAGCAGTGTGGTAGTCTTAGACAATTACCTAAAAAGGAGGATTCTGTATCAGTTAGCATGTAATTGCAATTGTAATATGCAATTTGATGAAGATTTGGAATGATCTTAGAAGGACTTAACTTACTGTAGCTGAGTCAGATATGGACTCCCCGTCTCTTAAATGTAGTTGGTATTCATTTGGCGTTTGCATGTATCTTGTAACAATGACCCCTAATGTTCCAACTGAGTAGTTGTTTGGTGAGTAGAGAAGCTCAGATATTGTTGTGTTGGGCATCAGCCTTTGTTGGGCACAGACTTTATGAATAGTCTCAATAGTTGGGCCTGAAGTGATTTGGAGATAGTACTTGGCATCTCCTCTTTTGTATTGACCCTTTTTCTTTACTGTAAAGTTTTCTAATCACACACTTGTGCTTTGTGAGAGCTTGGGAAGGAGTGAGTCAATTAAGTTATTGGTAATGTTAACTGTGATAGTCATTTGTCCTTGGCTATCTAGCATGTCAATGTGGGCTATCTGTGCTTTTTTTTGGTTTAGTGGGTCCTTAGCGAATGCAAGGCCATATGTGATTAGTATGTCACCTTAAAAAGCGGCTGCAACTTGCATTGTATAGATTTCAAGTATGCTAGATATGTGTTGTGGTTCTACCTTTGGCCTATAGATAAGAAAGAAGAGGTGTTTGAGGTTGTCAAAGGATAGATAGGCTAGTGGCAATAACAAGGAAGTGGAAAAATTTATGACAAGAATAAATATTTGTGGGGTGGTGCTTACCTTTTTGGTTCTTTATTATTGTGGAGGTCATTTTGGGTTGCAGTAGTGGCTGTGTTTGAGGACTGCAAGATATGGGCAAGAATTTAGTATAATACATGTATGGGTGGAAATGTAGAAAAATCTATTCTAGTAGAATGGGTGGATGTAAATCTATAATAGCAATACTTGGTGTCATTATGTGGTCATTTTATGGCTGCGGAGTTGTGCTCCATCTTAGTTTCAATGGTATTGTGCTCCATCTTTAGTTGTAATGGTTATTGTGCCCTGAAATAGAACTCTGGAAATGTAGAAATTTTGCAGTCCATTTTGAGATGTCATAGAGCAGCAGCAAAGGAAATGATAAAAGCATAAGAAAGGATCTCAAGGATGATATCTCATTAAGGAAGCCATGATTATAAGCTATTCTATTTGAAGTAGCACAACTAGAATATGTCAATGATAGTAAATTGACAAGAATATGCAAACAAAAAATTATTCATGAAGAGCCAAACAGAATTCTTGACCGTTGTCATGGGTGCTTGAAGAGGAGTTTTAAGGCTACCGCAAGATGGTCTATCCAGTATGTTTCCAGCAGAGTGAATTTTGCATGAGCAATATCAATATTGCAGATCCAAATATGATCCAACAAACGTCTAGCTTGTGTTGTTAGCTTGTCAATAGGCAAAGAGAATTTGTGGGTGTGCATGAATTCTAGAAGGGTTTCTTGTGATTTTGTGGGGTGTTACATGTCAATATTAATGTCTCCAAGAATAATGAATTTGTCATTGTGTAGTAATGTGCTTGTGATTTTTTCTATTAGGTCAAAAAGCTCTTGAATAGGTGCACCTGGTGTTACATAGAGGTTTGCGATGCGTAGGGGATTCCCGAGTTGGACGAGATCTGTAGTTATTGATTTTAAACATTTTGCTGCAAAACTTTCTATTTTTAGTACTATGGTTCTTTTTGTGCAACAGGTAAGCAGCCCAATGAATAGACAATGTATAGTAGCAATTGAAATGGGCGTTGCGGAAGTTGAAGTGTTTGTAAGTTGTAAGTCTTGTTTCTTGGAAACAAAGTATAGTTGCTTGAAGTAAATCATAGTCGCGGGCTATTTCTTGTTGGTGCAATGCGAAGCTTCGAGTATTCAAAGAACATATAATGAAATGGTCTAATGGTGGTGGAGAAAGACTGTGTTGAAGGCTCCATTTTTCTGAGGTTTGAAGGCGGTGCATTTCTTTGCTAACTTTGTGGCAAAGTTTGAAGTTTTCGTGTTGCAAGTCATGCATCAGGTACAGTGAGTCAATGCTTCGTACATGGGATAAAGCAGTATAAGCAAGACCATGTTGGTAGACTTTATAGGGGTTAAAAGAAAGAGAATCCATTGTTAATCCTTGTTCTCTATGGATAGTTCATGCAAATGCTAGTTGGAAAGGGAATTGTCTTCATGTTACTATTTTTGTACTTGTCCTGACTTTTTTAGATATTCTCATTATTGGTGTCCAAGACAAGGAAATGGAGTTCGTGTATAGGCTCTGCATTCTTCAGCATTGTAATTTTCCAGCTACAGGGTCATTGAATTGAATCCAAGAAATGTCTAGTCGCTCGGCTATATGCATTTGGAAGGTGTCATCAACACCATTGACTAGGCCATCATGTACGTCTAAGTTTCTAGCTATTAGTTCAACCAAAATTCCTTGTTTAACATAGATTATGTCAGGTAGCGCTGATCTCTCCACTTGGAAATGAACATGGTCAATTGGAGTGTCTTTCTTATCAATGGCTTCGAATACGTAGGGTTTAGTAGGCAAGTAGTCTAGCATTCTCTTATTGTGTGCATCAACAACTAAATTTCTTTGAAACAAATATGGGAACTTTGGGTAATTGGGAGGAGGCTTGCAACATGTTATATTCATATAAGAGATGTCTTGGT